>CAJHQP010000446.1:0-191753 GCA_905132765.1 Moricandia arvensis
TACTTTGTACAAAAAAGTAATGAGCATGAAAATGTAATTGTCCGGGATATTTTATATATCGGAGTACTTAAATAGTATAATAAGTGTTATAAAAGCTGAGTTATGTGATTACTTACCAAGAGTTTGAATACTGAGGTGCACAAATAAATTTGAGCTAAAGAGAAAAAAATGTTTAAAAAAAAAAAAAGTCATATCAACAAAAACAAATTTTGTTTGATGAAAAAAATGTTTTAAAAGAATATATGTGTTAATAATGTCTAGAAAAATTTAAAACGCAACTTTGGTTTGCTATAAAAGGTAGTATGTGACCTTAAGTGTGACACATGAAAAAAAAGTGTGACATAGAAGACTTTGAAAAGTGTTTGATCAGGTGATTGTGGTGGTATATGCGGTGGAGCATATATTGTTGGTGACTTAAGTTAACACATGCGTATCGAGCCTTTTGGTGTCACTTGTTTTTTTGTCAACGCCTTTGGTGTCACTATAAATATTTGATGTTGCCGTATATTTGTGACAATGTTCTGAATATTTTAGATAAGAGAATTGTAGATTAAGGAAACTTTATCTCATAATTATCTCAAGGAGTGAGAAGAATCGGACACTGGGACTTCATTGGAATTTTATGTATTTCTTATTTACTTCACTTTATTTTGCCACACCTACACTGACATGCATACCGTACTTAAACTTATATCATTCAAACAAGAAAACTAAATGGATTTTACGAAAATACTTGATGGTTGTTGCTGGTTCTTATATGATGTTGCTGGTTCTTATATGATGTTGCAAGTCATTGCGCATAGATATGGTTAAAACAACTTTGTTGATACATCTAATCCAGACTAAATTATATGGGCATTCTGTAACATAACATATAACTATATAAGGGAAAATTTTGGTTCACTTAACTTTTTACTGTATACTATACATTGTATTTATATATATTACCGCCGTTTATATTCTAAGTTTCAATACATATAGTTGGCCGAATAAAGACGACCAAATCTTGATAAGGATCCATTTATAGCAATCATTTTTCTTAAGCAAATTATAAATGCTTTTCTGGTCTCCTTCTAAAAAGCTTAAAAGAAAAGAAAACAATATAATTACAAGTAATTAACGACAGAGTAATTATAGAAAGAACTATATGAATATAAAAATCACAGACAAATGCCACATGCGTTGATTCTTATAACACAGCTGTTTAATTAATTAAGCCTACTAAGACGATTACTGTCCTAAACTACTGAAGATCAAGCAAAAAGTTTTTATATGACGAATTGTTTTTTCCTCTCTATATATACATACATGTGAGGTGCTGGTGATGATTGTTTGATTTTAGTTTAATCAAAATCTGATTTGCTAGCTTAACAGCACCCACCCCACTGTCATGGCCATTTGCAAATTAAAAATTGTTTAGCGTTTCCGTACTTTCTTTCATTTTCATGGGTTCTTACTCGTTCAAAAAGATTAGAACTAGTTAGACACTTCGACTAACCAGCCAAGACAGTAAACAATATTTATTCTGCATGAATGATAACAACAATGGCGAATACAATAACCAACTAACACTTCCTAAAATACGAAAGCAAATGTAACATATTGATGGGTCCATCCTCTTTTTATGGTTAATATATATGATTTTAACTTACCTAACTATTAGACACCCATCTATATCAGCACGATCTAACGTTTAGTTAGGTATGTGAAGGCATGCATGCGTGGCTTTATTAGATCTGCTGATTATGATAACACCTGAAAGCAACATGGGCTCGAAGCCATACGGAGATTATCTTTCGTTGTTTGATTTGAAGTGCGTAATCGTTTCTATAGGAGCTTCAACTCGCACTGACGTCAATCTCAGTGTTAGCTTAAAGTCGTTTTTCACAGTAACCATCCTCCATGTTCCTTTCATGCTAGATAAGAAAGTGATAAAATACCGTATCACTATTCTTAGCTAAAAGAAGTGTGTCACTAAAAAAAAGAAACTAATCTAGAAAGTATAGAGAGGGTTACTCAGTAGATGGAATATTGTAAAAATCAATTAATGTTTCCTTTATTAATTTAGTTTTCTCACAAGACAAAATCCAAACATTTTAAATATTCAATTTTTTGTTGATAGAAAATTTAAAATTTAAAGAAATATATTGGTTTGAAGAAAATATATAATCAGGCCCATTTGTAGATGTGGTAATATTTATAAAACTTGAAACATCTTAAGTGATGATTCAAATTATACTACAAGTCTACAACTATTAAAGAAAATTATTTTTCGTAAGTGTTGTTATTTCATTTAGAAAACACTAAAGATAAAATCCTTATTTGCTTTTGATATATACTTAACGTTGATAACTCACAAAAAATAATATATACCGTTGTACCAGAACCATTAGTGAATTAAATGTATATATATAAACTTTGAATTTTTAATCTTGTATAACTCAGATAGTGGATTTGAAATTTGATGCTGTTATGTATCATTATACACTCCCAAGAGGTTTATCAATCATATTAGGGTACCCTTAACATTGTACCAAGAAACTATTAATGTACAATATTGTTATCTGGACCCATGAAACAGTATTAATCAGTTAAATGGAAATGAAAATATTTAACTTCCACTTGATTATGTTCCCTCTGAAACATCTGAAAATAACTGACATGTAGCAGATGCTCTATAAATGATTTCCCTGGTTAATCTCAGAATATAATATTGTTTTACAAACAGTTTTATTCCTAAAAAATCTTACCAAAACTTCATTAACTACCACTTAGGTGGGGGCGCACCATTCGAGGTATTAAGACCATGATTATTCCTAAGAAACCCATCCCGGTTTCTTAGGGATTTAGAAAAAAACAAAAATTAAAAATTAAAAAAAGAACCAATCGCGAGCCGTCACGTACGCGCACAGTGTAAGAAACTCATAAGGATCGATCCTTAATTCATAACTTTTATAACTGATCCTTACACTGTTCACGCTTAAAAAACCCGATAAGAAACCCGGATAAACATGCTCTAACAAACATGTAATAAGAACTACATCCATTTATTTTCAATACAAATAAAGAACACAAACATTTATGAGCTTGGATCTCAGTGGGCTTATGCACAATATCAGATTGGACCTTCCACTGCTCTTTAGGATTTGCAATGGCAATGGCAATCCTTAAGGGGGAGTAGTTAGGAAAAATATAATTAAATAATTAATGAATCTCACTAAAAATTAATGATTGATTTTTTAAAAATTTTAAATAAGAATTGATTTTTAGGGAGTTCACTGTTTGCATGCCTCCGCAACAAGTGACGGCACGCGATTAGTTGATATTTATTTTTTAACTTTTTTTTTAGAAAATTCTAGAAAAAAAAAAGAAAAGAAAAAAAAAATTAAGGACTCCAATGGTGGATAACACCATTGGAGATGCTCTTACATCCTAAACGGTCTAAGCAAAGCATGATAAAGAAACACCTACAAAATACTCAAACCAGACAAATTTTAAGAGCGTAGAGATTTGGTATTTGAAGCATAACTAATGAACTGAAGTAGCTGATCTGAAATGGTATCAAAATACTTTTATAAATTGATTGATCATACATATATTTCTAAGCAAATATGTAACCAACCCGACTCAATAGAATTAAGGTTGAATGAATCAAATAAAAAACAAAGAGAAATACTCTAATATAAATATAAAAAAAAATTTGTCATCAAAATAATCTTCACAGAAAAAATGACCAAAATAATCATTATTAAAGGATGTAAATATATATTTATACTCTTGAGTTAACTAATATACACTTAGAATTTAGAGTTATGGAGTGAATTTTTGAAGATGAGATTTAAAATTAAAAATAAAATAAAAAATATTATTTTTTTTAAAATAAAAAAAATTATTTTAATTATTTTTGAGGTCTATTTTGAGACAAAAATTTCAAAAAGATCTATTTGAGAGATTTGTCCAAAAACAAATCTTGAAAATATATACTATTTATAAGCATAGAAAAAGGGAAAAGAACTCGGAAGAAGTTATGGTTATCACCACTCGACCTCTGATTATATGTAACCCCTTCTTTCTCTATGACACACAATCAACTCGTGAGATTTTTATTTATTTATGTAACGTTGTTTTCTTTATTATAACATCAAACCATATCTTAACTTGGACCATTTATATAATTATATACATATCTCACTTTAGTTGATTTCCCTTTTAATTGGATTTTTAATCAAACCATAATTATACAACATTATTAAAGCTCTTTGATAATAAAACTTATCTAGTTTATTTTTTTTGTATCAAATCATAATTATATACTTAAATTTGATTTTATTACTTATAAAAATAATTGGTGTATTAAATCATTTAGTCATATTTATCATTTATTGAATATTTACTTGTACTTAACTAATATATAAATTTGTCATAGAGTTCCTACAGTTTTGTATATAAATCAGTTAAATTACTATAAATTTATAATAGTGTTTTAATAATAATAATAATAAATAATTAAATATTTAATAAATATATACATTTAAAATATTTTAGTATATGTTGTTGTAATAAGAAGGAACATATATTTATATTAAAGTTAAAAAATATTTAAAGATATTATGAGTAGATTAGTTACAAACTCATTTACATAATTATCAATAATGAATATCTATAGTGTCAAAATTTTAAATAGCTTTTTCGTAAATCATGATAAGGACACGAACAATGTTAAATTTACATTTTCTAAAAAACAATGTTAAATATTGTAAATATACTCTTTAACATTGCATTATTACATTAATAACTGGATTTGCTTGTAAATAGTTTTTTGAGTATTGTTAACTTAATTTTTTAATGTATTATTTAAAGATCCTTACTAATAAGGAAAAAAAAAAGAGAGGAAAGAATCTGAGAAAGTGAAGCTCATAATCATGCTCCAATTATAAATTTATCACTTTTTTGATTCTCTCTCAATGTACATCAAACTATATATTAAGAAAAAGGAAGACAACTCTTGGTATAGTTTAAAAGAAAAAAAAAATTGAGTGCGAGAGAGACATTTATAAAATGGATTCTTCAAAGCTCTTGGTCGTATTCGCGCTAGTGATTACAATGTCCATCTCCTATGATCATTTATCCGGTGTGTCGTCTATCTATATTTTATTATTGTTACATTAATCACATATTCAAGTTGTACTGATTTTAATTTGTTTTCGCCTTTAAAATTACTTTGTATGATTGTAGGAATAGGAATAAACGCGATAGTCCCGCCTCCGGATTGTTTCAACGACAAGCCATGTAACATAACGTTTAATGATCAAGCATGTAACAAAATGTGTAGAGGATTGTCTTATAAAGATGGTGGCTGCATGGACCCTGAACTCATCCCTCCCTATTTTTGGCGTTGTTGTTGTAACCCAAAATAACTTCACTCTCTTTGATCAATATATTTTTTTTTTTATGCTTTAAATATCTAGGAATAAAAAATATTTTGTGAGAATTTCATATAAATATTTAATTTTTTAGTGTGTATTTTTTCCAGAAAATAATACTTTTATTCTCAGATAATTGTGATTATTATTTAACAAACAAAGGTGATCAATATATATTTTGCTAAAATCATGAATGTGTAAAAAAATCTGAGAGAAAATGGTTATTCTAGCTGAAGTTTCATTCTTATTTTTTCGTTTCGATTTATAGATATGTGTCAAATTTATCTTGAACTACAAAAATATAAAAATAAACTATATATTTTTTTAAAAAAACTATCTAAATTAATAGTAGCCCTAACATAAATTAATCAACCATTAATTCAAATAATTGAACATATCTAACATGGAAATCAACTCAATAATCAATAAATGTTAAGATCCAAGAACCTTCTATCTCCATACCTTTGAACATGTAAGTAGTGCTTTAGGTAGTGCTCTGATACCACTTAGTATGTTTTTTATGGCCGTTTCAAGATCTGAGTTCGCTCACAAATGATTGATTCCAATCTCAATGAGCATCTCAGTGAACTATACGAGAATATAACACACAAAGATTATTTATTTTGTGTTCACCAATGTGACTACTCACAGAGGAGGGCCATGTATCCCTCAAGCTCAGTATAACTTCTCAATCCTCAAAACATACTCAGCGGCATAGAGTATTGAAACGTTACAACTATGATAGAAATTACAATGATTTAGAACAAGAAATCCCCTCCGATCTTGCGATCCTTGATAGTGATGAGACTATGAGCTAATTTTTTTTTTGTGCAACGACTATGAGCTGTATTATCCCACTTCTTCTCATCTCCGATCACTTTTTTTTCAAGTTTTCTCTCGCTTTTCTGTAAACCGCATGCAGTAAACGATGATTATTCTCTCTTGAACCGTTATAACAACTTCTTTTTATACATCTGTTGCAAGCCCAGTGGACTTATGTTTTGGCGACCGTGGACACAAGGAAAGGACTGGAACACAAAGCACATTAAACATCTGATCGGTGTTCGACTGTATAGTCTCACACCCAACTTGGAAGAAGTTATGGATATGACGATTTTAGAACAAAAGCATTATGTACTTTATGGTTACGAGACCTCTAATTATGTAACCTCTCCTTTTTTATTCGTAAGAAATTTATTTATTTAATATTGCTTTCTTTATTATATCAAACCATATCTTAAGAAATTGGATTATTTCATATAATTGTATAATAGAGACTCTTTTAATTGGGGGTTTTAATCAAAACATAAGTATAATATAAATGACTTGCTCCTTCTAACTTTAAAACATAATTATTGTTAATAAATTGGGCCATAACCATACTTGTAAGATGAATCTCTTTTGTTTAGTTCTGCATTAACCCATATATTAAGAACCTGGAACATTTTATCTAATTATGATATAACCATTTTAAAGCTCTCTTTGATAATTAAAAAAATATTTAGATTATTTTGAGTCAAGGCATAATTATAATAAATGTCTTGTCCTAATGCAATAAACCATAGATTATTGTTAATAAAGTGGTCATAACCATTAATATGTGTATATATCTTGTTTATATATACATCAAACCATATTTTGTTTTAAAATTTTGAGTGCTACAGATTGAGTTTCAAAATGAGTTCTTTCAAATACTTGATTGCGTTCTCTCTGTTGGTTGCGTTGGCCATTTCCTATGACCTTTTTTGTGGTGTGTTTCATTATACTTTTAAATATTACTAGTGTACCGCTTCGTATATTTTCCCAATAACATTTTCTTATGATGATTCATGGTTGTAGAGATGAAAATAAACGCTCAATCTCAGACCTGTTTTGACTATTGTAAAGAGACAAAAACTGGTACAAGAGTAAGCACATGGTACCAGAGTATGGAATGCAATACACGGTGTTTGGAAATGGCTTTCAGGGGTGGTGGTTGGCTAGTTGCATTCAATATCATGAACTTCTTCACAAACCTTCTATTGATTATTCTCGTCGTTGTAAACATTATGTATAAAGATTATTCTTTTAGTGCTAGAATCATATAAATATATAGTTTTATCGTTTTGAAATTTGACTTACTAAATAATCCGTGATGTCTGCCAAATTCGTTATCAGGGGTTGTGGTGTAGATTCTAGCAAAAATTGCTTTAGTATTTCATATACATGATATCAAATTATATTTATAAAATATATTATTGGAATTATAATTTTTATAATTTCAAAATTTCATATATAATCTGTGCAATTGTAATGTAAAATGTAGCGTAGAACTATTATAATTTTATTAGTAGTTATTTACTCCATCCATTTGTTTTTATTAGTCATTTTCTTTCACATAGTCAGTCCTGAATATATATATATATTTCTTTTTACTTGACCTCTGAATGCGAATTCATAGGAAAATAGTAAGGAAAGAGTTGTATTTCAACTTAATTATGAAGGTTAGGGATGTTGAATATGATACAAAAATAAAACCCTCTTTTGGAAAACTATGAACTAGCTTTAGTCATAGCAAAATGTATATTAGTGATAAAACTCATCAACTACTTTTAAATAGAAAGATAACTCTTCAAATAATAATTTAATGTTGAAACCTTTAATTTATAAACGATTAATATATGTCACTATTCATTTATAATTTCATCTATTTTGGATGAAAACATAGTTGAGAGATTTTATCACTAAAATTTTGTAAAATAATTTATAAAAAGCTGTAAAACTATAAAATCCTCATAAATATTTTTATGATTTTAACTCTTATAACCAATTTATACATTATTTTAAACTCTTATAACAATTTAGCCTTTAAATTGATTTATAATTTTTTTCTAAATATTTTTATGGTTTTTACAAATGTTTAATAATGCTTTATCAGTGATTTTATAAGCCTTCAAAATTATTTTACAATGCTTATCAACTTTTATAAATAACTTATAAACCTTGAAATTACTTTATACATCTTTATAAGAAGTATACATTGATTTATAAATCTTATAAATAGTTTATATCTTTATAAATATTTATAAGCTATAAAATTTTAATTTTTTTTATAAATAATATTATAAACTATTTAAATACATATCCATTATTTTGAACTTTCACAGCTGATTTTATTATATAATTTATAAGTGAATAATAAGGCTTTGTAAATGATTTTATATGCCTTTATAATCTCTTATATTTTTTCATGAAATTATATAGTCAATTTTAGAAGTTTCCGAATACTTTTATAAAATTTATAAATTTTAGTATTTTATAAACATTTATAAAAATTTACAAACTTTTAAAAATTACTGTAGAATTTTTTTTTGTGATAAAACTCTAGACTAACTTTTTAATTGTTTTCATCCAAAATAAATGGATCTGTAAAGAGAGAGTGGCATATTTTTACAACTAGAAATATAGTCTCCGCGCAAGCGCGGGGCCGAATCCGTTTTTATGTTTTATGTGTGTATGAGATTTTGTTGTTTGTATCTTGTCTAAATCTTTGTTTTTTTTTGCGTATTGCATTATTGGAGTCATCACTTCCATTGAGTTCACTTTCATTTGTTATTTCTTCAAGTGAAGTGTAATTTAAGTGTAATTTTCATTAGAAAACCGAATAAAAATCAAGAAGATTACGACATTAAGTTATGTACATAAGATGGTTTGAAGATCACGAAGTTTAATCTCTAAAAATTTTTGTACTACTTTTTGAAAATTCTAATTTATATGTAGAGATGAAATCTTTAATTTGTTTGTTGACATTGAATAATAATGTAACGTCCCGACCGTCCACGGTTAATGGGCTGCCCATGTCCTCGCTCTCGACCCGTGGATCCCATCCCATCTAACGATCGGTTCGTTAATTTTTCCAAAGTCTCCAAATCATTGTTTATTGACCCTACAATCACCACCTGACTTTCCTCGTGTTTTGGATTCACTCGCATGGTATTGTGAATCATTTCCCGATAGGTCATTCATCCTTTCACTATACCAACCTAAGCACGCTTAACTCTGGAGTTCTAAACGGATGTGTGACGAAAAAGGTAAGTCAACTTTAGTGACATAGATAGCTAAATCAATTCTCTTAAGCCTTTTATATATATATATATATCACAGCTCAGGATGTTACAATTCACTTCTTTTCAAAGAACAAAACATCCTCGTTGTGCCCCACGACAGGTCCCAAGTTTCCTCTCGGGTTAAAATCAAAATGACTAACCAGCTCTAATACCACTTGTAATGCCTCGACCGCCATGCCTCATTCAAAATAAGTAAAAATTCCCCATCATTTTAAAAAAAAATCTCTTGTACTTGAGTTGATTATGTCAATTAAATAAACACCGAAGTGAATCTTTTAGCATGCAACATACGATTTAAAAAATAAATGTGAGACCCACTTAATGTTGATGTGGACACCCTTAGAAAAGATCAAACTGTAATATTATTATATAAAATTTGGTTTCTAGTTTACAAAATCTCATGTAGCTTAGTTGGTTATGTCAATCATATAAACATTGAGGTTAAGGGTTCGAATCTCATAACATGCTATATATCTTTTTTTTTTTAAAATATGTGGCATCCACTTAACGCTGACGTGGCAGCATGGGAGAGACTCAACTCTCCCATTATAATATAGATTTGTAAGTTGGAAGTTTAAAGCGTTTAAAATATTAGTTGAAAGGATTAAAACCAGTTGAGAAATTTTATCACTAAACACCCTAACAAAACGACTGCAAACTCAAGGTTTAAAAGACGAGGTGTGATGCTTCATGTGTCCTGAAGAAGTGGAAACAGTGAATCATATATGCACCGGGTTTGAATGTTCTGGGGCTCAACAAATGTGGGCACTTCCGAATGTTCAATTACCAGCTACAGGTTTCTATGGTTCTATCTACGAGAACATGTTTCACTTACAGAAATGTTAAAGCAAATCGATGTCCTAGAAGAAATCAGTCAAGTGACACCTTGGATTCTATGGATATTATGAAAGAACAGAAACAAATGTTTATTGGAAGGTATCAAATTTCTATCAAACGAAATAATAGAAAATCTTATGATGATGCACAATATTGGCTTATACATATGAAGTAAGTGTTACAAAAAAAAAATACATATGAAGTAAACTTGATAAATCTAATTTCACAATATTAATTTAGTTTTTTTTTCAAAAGATTTCTATGACTAAAACATAGCAGTACACCAAGTCAGTAACCTGACTTATTTGTCAATGTTCTAAAAGGGAAAACATTTCTGATTAAGATACAGAATCTATAGATATCACAAAACTCTATGATTGTATAATATGGTCATCTGAAAAATTATGGTAAGTTGACCATACCTTATATATATTGTATAAGTATATACAAAATCAATGGTTATAAACAGAAAGGATGACCAAAAACAATTTGGTGCATTTATAAATAGACTAATACATTCTTGCGAATTAATAAAGCAAGAAAAGAAAAAACTTAGCAAGAATCAGTTAAGCCGGGTTAGAAATCAAATTATATGAAGATGAATTTCACGACAATGTTGATTGTATTCACCCTTACCGCTCTCATGGTGGTTTCTTCCATTCATTGCCAAACAATTGATCTACCCCCTGGTATTTAAACATATTTGCAAAAAAAAATTACATTATTGTGGATATTTTTACTATGATATAAATATCAGTATTTAGATTAAAATAATCCTCCCAATTATAAAGAAAATCCCTTTTTCATAAAAGCTTTTTGAATATTTGATTTTTTTAAAAATGGTTATCAAATGTATTATAAATAATTGTATTTGTTGTGTTAATATGACTTTATCAAGGAATTTTTTTTTCCCAATAGGCAACGTTTTCACCAGATGAAGCCTCGAGTCAACTTTGCTTCAATCCTTGCACTGTTAACCTTGGCGACAAAGAGTGCAAAACGATTTGTTTGAATAAGACATACAAAGATGGTTCTTGTATTGGTTTTGGAATCCCCCCTACTTTGAAGTATTGTTGTTGTACAAAATGATTTTTTCATGAGTGTTTGACTAATAACAATATGAGAATAAAAGCAAAGTCTTTGTTACCTATTTACCAAGACTATCGTTTGTGACTTCATATGATTTAATTGCTTGCATTCATTATGATGATATTACTTGTAATGTTCTAACTGTCATTGTTTGGTGAATCTCTATCTTTTTTTTCTTGGCTTGTGAGTTCCATCTTTGTTCGCTGGTGGATGCATTATAGTTTTTTTTTGGTATTTTAGCACACCATTTTCATGGGAAATATATAATTCATAAATATTTTTATTAACCTGGGGCAATATATAATTCATAAACATATCCTTCTCCAGGATATTAAATAATTAGTTTTCTTTATGATGTTACAAACTGATTCCAAAAATGTGAAACTGTTCCTTCATTTTTTTGTTCTATTTACACCAATACACCATAGTGTTACTTCGAAGGATTGCAATCTATTTTATTATAATAAAAAGTATTCTTTGTAAATAGCCTCAGTTATTATGTAGTTTACTGATTTCCCCACCAATTTTAAACATGATTAAAATTTCATTAGAGATATTTTGTCATTGTTTGTTGGTCATAATTTATAATAAAATATATAAAAGATACTCTTATACACAAAGCAGCACAAATTCATAAATTTACAGTATACTACAGTATACTGCATTTAAAATATTAAAAGGAAATATTCTAAAAGTAATAGCTAACATTAATTCAAAAAATTAAGAATATTAAAAATTGAACGGAAATGTTTTTACTTGATATGCATAAGATATTATAAATATTTTGTATTTTTACTACTACATCCGTTTCGATTTAGTTGTCGTTGTAGAGAAATTTTTTTGTTTCAAAATAAATGTCGTTTTATAATTTCAATGCACAATTTATTAGTTTTATTTGTTATTCTATTTTTCTATTGGTTGAAATGTGGTTATGTGTATAGGTAATTGTGTTTTTATCTAGAAAATATGTAAAATTAAATGATTTTTTAATCTGCGTGTAAAAACCTATAACAACGAGTAAAACGAAACAGAGGGAGTATATGATTATATAGTAGATCTGGTTACAATTAATGTTTTCACACTGTTTAAATCACACGAACTAGAAAAGCGATTTTCTCCAATTACTGAATTCATACGAACTAATTCCATCATATATACACAATAAGGGAAGAAGACTTTGACTCGAATACAAAAACTTGCTAATTTTTAGTCAGCCTTCTAAATTTGTCATACTATTACTGGATTATTTCTATAAATGAGATACTTTTGATGAGCAAACAAAGAATTTTCTTTTAGTCAAAGAAGTGATTTCCCCCAATTAATTCCTACCAACTAGTTCATCATATTTACACAATATGTGAAGAATATTTTGACTTGAATACAAAAGCTTGCTAATGTTTAGTCAACCTTCTAAATTTGTCATACTATTTTGGATTATTTCCTTAAATGAGATACTTCTGATGAGCGAACAAAGAAGTTAATTTTTTAGTCAAAGGTGCGCATTAATTATATCAACAAAATGAAAGCAAATAAATAAAATTGGATTGGCTCAGCTCTTGGATAGACTCACAAAAATTACTGACCTCATTATTTGACCATAAATTAATGGAAAATTCAATCCTTAATTACACCAACCTATATCTTGAATATGTAACAGAGGCTGGGTTTTAAATAGAGGTTAGTTTTAAAAGTTGATGCGAGAGAGACTTATTTTACTAATGGATTCTTCAAAACTGTTGCTCACATTCGCGCTCGTGGTTACAATGTCCATCTCCTACGATCTTTTCTCCGGTATGTCTATTTATATTTTACGATTTTTTTACATTAGTCACATATTCAAGTAGTACTGTTTTAATGTGTGTTTTTTTTTTAAATTACTTTGCATGATTGTAGGGATAGGAATAAATGCGAGAACTGTGCCTCCGACTTGTTACGAGGGATGTAACTCAACGTTTCATAGTCCAGAATGCAACAAGTTTTGTATAGGATTGGCTTATAAAGATGGTAGTTGCATTGACCCTGAAGGTCCTTCTGAACGACCTTATTATCGTTGTTGTTGCAACCCTATAATTCTTACACCTCCTTCTCTTTGATCAATATGTCTCTCCTTCTGCTTTATAATATCTATGATTAATAAAATAAATAATTTTCTTTCAGAGAATTTCATATTAATATCTAACTTTAATAATGTCCTTATTGCATATTTTCCTTTCCTAAATATAATCTCTTATTACGAAATAATCATACAAAACAATCGTTATTGTTATTTAACAAACAAACACTTATCAATATATATTGTGATAATCTCCTTTCCTATAATAGTAGGATACGTAGATATTTAATATCCTCGCCGATGATGTATAGGAAAACCATTTCTGGCCTACGTTGGCAGACGTCTTTACAAACGATTTTAAGAAAATTAATATCAGTGATCGATGTACATGAAATAATCATCGGTAGTGTATTAGAAAACCCTTACCAACACGGCAACACGGGAGGTGTAGCGGAAGATGAATATTTTTTTCTGATACATATTTATATTTATTTATTATATTAATTAAAATAAATATACAAAATCATAACTAAAGTTATTTAAAAATGTTTTTTGTCATACGGCAAATAAATGATATCAGTCACCGTTTGCAGCGGAAACACGTAAATTAATATAAAGATTTTACGTATAAATATAATTTATTTTAAATTTCAAATATAATTAATGTTAATTTGAGATTTTATCAGTTGTATGAATAACACGTTAATATCGGTGACGGCAGGACATTGTTTCCCGTGAATCTAGTACTCAGATTTTTGAGAAACTTTCTTAGTGAGAAAAGTTACATCTTAAATTCTAATTATACACAAAATGGTAATTATTCAAAAGCTTTTTGGAATATATCCTAAACAAATTTGTAAACATCATAAGTAGAAATTCCTAGTGCCCTCTGTAGAATGTGGAGAACCATACATCCAACTTAGATAATAATACACCGGACCGTGGTTTTCCAATTTTTTTAGTAAGAATATCAGGTAGCTGGAATAGTCTAAACTTGATGAGAGCTAATCAATCATACAATCACCGCATCATCCACATTATGTCAATCTCTTTCGATTGTTTTCTTCTTTCGTGAAACATGGACTGACAGCCATATGTATGACAATTTGATTATCACAAAAAGCAGTATTAATTTTAGACATGAAGGTCTAAATCAGTCACCAATTGCAAGCTGTTTTAGCACTCGTAAGGCACATATTGATGATCAAAAACAAAATAAACCGATCAAGCATTCAAATGCAAAGTTATAAAATCAATAAAATGTCAGAATATGTCAAAAATCATTAGAAGTTGTTGGATTCCAAGTCCACATATTTTTAGGCTATCAAAATGATCTTGATGGTGTTTAGTTCATTACACAATAGTTTATGGACGGTATCATGTGAATTATATAGTTAGGTCATCATTAACCCTTAAAACTCCATTGAGTTTTTTAGTTTTTTCTTTTTTATTTTTTTTTAAAGTAAACCAATCGGTGATTTGATACAATAAATTTGTCGATGGGTGGCCATATGGTTGGCATTTCGTTCGTGTTATTCCGTCATTTTACCTTTTAAGTTATGCTTTTTTTTATCAACCTGTAAGTTATGCTTTAACGTTACAAAAATAAATGCAACTTGAATAATAATTGATGGAACAACGATTGACTATATACATCTCATACAACTGTATGAACAGATTTATAATTGGGGTTTGGTGTCTCGCGCAACGTTGACTATAGATCTCATAGTTTAGTTTCTCATACACATTTACTTTTAATTGATCACTATTGAAAAGCTATCTAAACGCTGTATTATACATTACGGGGGTGTTACAAAAAAAAAAAACTTTATGCACGGGAATACAACTTTATCATTTCCATTTTTTAATCATTTTTATGTCCTGCTCCATTAGAGCATCCCCATTAGTGAACCCCAAGGGGGGTTCACACGGATTTCCAGAAAAAAAAATATTAAAATAATGAATAGTGTTGAATCCGAGCTTTTTCGAGCTCTTCCCGGTGAACCTCTTTCCAACGGGTTCAACACTGTTCACGACACGTGTCGGCCATCCATTGGTCCGATTATTTTTTATTATTATTTTTTTTTAAAATCAAATAGTAAAAAAAATAATAAAAAATTATAAATATGAACCCCAAGTGGGGTTCATTGATGGGGGTGCTCTTAACTGTATTCTTTTAAAACGTTTCAAAATGGTTTATTCAAATGGATAAAAAATTTACATTCATTCAGATAAAAATACATCTTGACCTTTTAAGTGAACTAATGTAGAATTCTTCGGATTATTTTTTTATAAGATACTAGAAGAGAAACCAAAGCATAACATATGCAAGATAATAATAGACCAAATTCTTCAAATACGGCGTATATATGTAACACAATTACAACCCCCAATAAAAAAAAGAGAAACAAAAACAAGTAGGATCAGGAAGAAGACGAAGTAACATATTATGATAGATTCAAAGCATTATTATCATGATCATGATGATTATGAAACATCAACACATCGCTTCCGTAACTCTCTTTATCATCTTCGCTTCCACCATTGAATAAAACCGTGGAAGATGAATTCAACGGAGTCGAGCTGCTAGACGAAGTTCCCGGTAGCATTGATGAACTGAGATTCCACACATCATTAATTTCACCGGATGCAAATGTAGCGGATGAGTAGTTTCCCGTTAGAGGGAGCTGGTTATTAGATTGGTCACCTGAACCGGTGTAATTGAGATAATTATCCAAGCATTCTCCATTGCTTTGCCATTGAACCGGTGGTGTGGAGTTGAGCAAACCGGTAAAACTGGTTTGGTGGTCGTTTTGAAGCTGTTGGTTTGGTTGGTATGATTCGGTTTGAACGTTGCTGAGAGAGGTATTGAGTTGATTCAAGAGTTCGGTATTAATACTTGAACTAGCGAGATCAAATGGAATGTTCATTGGTTGTGACATAGATCCGAAGAGAGATGAGGTGAGGAACGAGGAGAGTTGAAGAAGATTGATCCGTGGACAATGAGTCACTGGATCAATCCCCATTCTTAAGAGTTTCTTTTTTATGTGTGTGTTCCAATAGTTTTTTATCTCGTTATCTGTTCTTCCTGGCAAGTGAATAGCAATGGCAGACCATCTATAAATAAAAAGAAAAAACAAGTTAGATTTTAAAAATAAAATGAAGTGAAAAAGTTTTGACTTGCTAAGATATGGATAATGGATTGGTTTCGTACATAGCTGTAGATCGCAAGCTTAGTTTTAGACATTTGACTTTGGTACTTATGTTCTTGTCTTTTAGTTGAGTTACATAAAATATGCAACTAGTATTTTCTTAGAAAATATAAGTACATGGAAGTCCAACGAAGTAGTTGTAGTAGTGGAAAATTATGTCACTTGTTTAATTTAAATAATATTCACAATAGTCAATAAACAATTATGAACTAAAAAAGAAAAGAAAGTTGAAGAAAGACTAACTTGTTTCCAAGAAGACGATGGAGTTGAATGATAGTCTCTTCCTCTTGAAGAGAGAACTCTCCTCTCTTAATATCGGGTCTTAGATAGTTTGTCCATCGCAATCTACAACTCTTCCCGCATCTTTTTAACCCTTTTCAAGATTTACACCAAGAAAATGGAATTGAACACCATGATTGTTTTGAAGGTAAACACTAACATTGACATTCATATGATCTAACATGCTAATCATTATTATCAATAAAGTTTAAGCACAAATGTTAATGTAAACATAAAACGCAAGAAAACATTCGTAGCTTACAGGATTTAGCTACGATTTTGCGCGTTTGTTTACATGCGCATGTGTTGACACTTACATGATAAAATGCTTATCATTATACGTAAATTATAGACCACAAACGTGAATACAAAACGTAATAAACACAAGCGTAGACTATAGAAATTAGCTAGGTAAGTTTCAAAAAAAAAAAAAAGCTAGGGTTTGTGCGTACGTATAGATATTCATGTATAGAGGTAGTAACTTGTTTTTTTCTTTTAACTAAATGGGTAACAAATAACATACCGGCGTTCTTGGGAAGAGTTCGCCATTTCCCGGGACCGTGCGTCTGTATATAGGTGACGAGCTTCTCGTCTTCCTCTGGAGTCCATGGCCCTTTCTTCACTTCACTTTCTTCTGAGCTTGAAGATTTTCCCATCTTTACAAATGTTATATGTTGAGAAAGCTAGAAAAAAATAAATAAAGGAGCTAATAGCTTTGAGAACTTGACTACAAAGAAAATATGGTTTTCATGAATATATATGTATATGTATGGTACACGTAAAGTCAAGTCAAGGTGATTCGGTACCGCCCTTCCATTATCAATCTAAATACGTGTCTTTTCTTGATAATATACAGAGAAAATAAGAAACAAAAAAGAACAGCTTATTGTGTTGACAAAAACTAAAGTGCGTAACCTTTTTTTTTAAAGACTTGTTAACAACAAAATTCTTTGACCAGACAAACAAAAGAAACAAAAAAAAAGAGACTAAACCATCTTTTTTTAATTCTGATGGAGCCATAACACTTGGCTAAATCTCAATGGTCTATGTGGACGTGTGATAAGATGAATTGGGAACGTTCTAATTTGTTTTGGTCTCTTTGTCTCAAATCATCAAACAGTTTGCATGATAGCTCTGTTGCGTGCATGGTAAATGTTCACAATCAGTCACTAACACAGGCATCACTGTATCATAGCACATCATATAACTGATATTCTAAGACATGTACCATTTTTTACCAAGTTAGGTAAATTAAATGTTCAAAAAGAAAGGTTAGGTACATTAACGACGCTAACAGTGCAACATACGTAGAGAACAAGCAATAGTTATAGTCAACTTTTTTTTGGAACACAACAAGAGGCAACTATATTTGATATGTTACATGTGTCTGAAAGTGAGTTAGAGCTAACTTGCTAATACAGTAATACCGCCAGTATCATTGCATTTTTTTGCCAGTATCATTGGATTATCTGTTAATAAAGTGAAATATGAAAAGTTCGAAACACTTCAATATTGGATTATATGCTAATAACTTGCTAATAAACTGGGAAAATTCGGTTTCAATATGAATATGAATGAATCACTAGTAAAAAAAGTAATATAACCACTTTTTTTTTTGAATGAATGTTAAATTTATTCATTTCCAAAAAACTTTTTACAAAGAATGCAACCTAATTTAAAGTTTGATTAGAAAATAAATTTTAGAAGAAAAGCTTATGTTTCATCTTGAAGCAAACCATCTCCCCATAGCATCTTCAAATCCTTTCTTCCCATCATCTTAATTGTAGTGATTCTATTCCTCACAAGTTTGTCAACATAGCGTTGTAGCTGCGCCACTGTCTGAGATGTTTCACCATGTCTCCTTCCATTACGTTCTCTCCATACCGAATGGACAGTTGCTTGGAAAGCATACCGGAGCAGAAATAGTTGTACTCTGTCAAGACGCCTATCCACCAGCAGCTCCATGATCGTAGACCAGCTATTAGAATGACGGGATCCGAGCAGTTTTGAGATTAACCCATGCCAGACGTCGCTGGTTATAACCACCTTTTTCGTAGCTATGAAACAAATTTTGTGACTCTATAAAACTTTTAACCACGAAAAGTCACCAAAAATGTAGTTATATGTTCATAGTAAATTTCAACTGTGCAAAATGATTACAAAAAATGATTTTTCCATAAATATTTGTGGCTAAAAAAACCTCGTTTTACTGCGACGATATACCATAGTTTTGTTGACTTTTTCAAAATTGTTACAATTTTTATGGCAATTTCGTATTTATAGCCGAAATTTTTACTAATGAATATTCATGACACTATACCTATTTTATAAATATTTTTTTAGAAAATCAAAATTTAATATTTATAAATTGTCAATTTTTTAGTTAAACACTCCTTTTTTAGTTAAACACTCATCTGTAATTTATTATTCAAATTTTGTTTCCACTATTATTGCGTTTTAACGTACTGTCAATATTGTTTACCATTCCATTCATTTTATAAAAAAAACAACGTTTGAAAGTTTTTACATACAATAAGAAAATTATTAACTTTTCTATTTCATCCCTAATCAACTTTTTCAGGTTCATAAATGATGTTATTTTTTCACACAAATGAAAATAATAATTAAGATACTTCTTTAATAATTACACTTAGCTAACAAATAATCTTTAAGATAAATAAAATTATTTATAAAATTAAAGCATTTAGCAATTAATATTAACCTACAATATGTGTAATTGTATTGGGATTCCAAACTGGCCGTTTTTATAAAAATTAAAAAAACAGAATATATCATTTATTTGTTTTCTTATTTAATAAGTTAAAACACTAAGGATAAATTGGAAAATTCATATAATAAATATATTAAAACGTCAAATGACAGTGAAATTGATTAAAAATATAAAATAAACACTTAATATGAAATAGATGCAGTACATGCAGTACAAAGCCTTTGAAGAGTAGTTTGGCTTGGACTATCGATAGTAAAATGTTTGGAAAGTGTTGAAGAAAACAATCGCATGTCGTCCAGAGGTCGTATAAGCTTATAGAACTAGCAAAATACAAAGCTTTCTGAAGAACAAGACCGTTACATATGTGATCAACCGTTAAATAAACCTGAAATTTTACGCTTAAGACGTCAATCAATTCTTAATCTACTGGTTGAATGTTTCAAGTTTGAGATTGGAAATTTAGTTATAATGATGTTAAACCCCGTAAATGATAACAATATTCTCTTCTGATATCTCATTCATCATAAATTAATCTAGGTTTCGAATCGAACTCTACGTTGTCTACTCTAAACTTACTAAATAAATTTATATAATTGAAGTAATCTTGTTACTTGATCGCATTTTGAAGTTTGTAAGAAAAAAAAATTATTTAAATCCATACCAGAGTTCAATGAATAATGATAATAGCTGGTAAGACGACAAAATTTCCTGTTAATCTGGTCAAATAATATTTAATTTCCTAACTAAAAGAACTACTAGACACTACTATTGGTAGATATTGTTTTCCCCAACAACCCAATATTAAAATTTAAATACAAAATAATTTTGTATGACAATAATAATAATAATAATGTGTCTTCTTAGTATATTTAAATAAGGGTAAATCTTTCAAATAACCATTTTTGAAATTTTTATTACAAAAATAATTTTTAAGAAAAAAATGACCAAACTAACTTTTTTATTTTTTAAAAAATTAATATTTTTTTTTATTTTTTTCAATTTTAAACTTCATCCCCAAATACTCATCTCATAACTTTTAACCCTAAATCTACGTTAGTTAATCCAAATGGTATAAATGTATATTTACTTTTTTAATAAATGTTATTTTCATCATTTTTTGCAACTATCAATTATGCAAGTCTTATCACACAACAAACTATCAATTTGCAAGTCTTTTCATATGTCAATTCGTTAATCAGCTACCATCTTCCATTCAGTTTTCCATAAGAATTAAAAAGCTAAATTAAATTTAAATATAAAAGTTACCTTTTCTCATCGTTCATTTAAGATTTTTCAAACTTTTATTTTGAACTGAAGATTTTTCAAAGTTCATTACATCATTGCTTGCATGTCTTTCTTTCTCAAATTTTTAATACTATAAATATTAAAAACAAGGGACATTTGAGTTCATTCTAGAATACGCTCTCCTGTTATAAGTGAAAACGATCGGAATGATAAAATACAAATATTGCCTTCTTTGCAAAAAGAAAAAATTCCCCTTGCATTTTTTGTCATTCTTATTCAATATATTTTAACTCTGCATATAAATAAGTGTGTTGATCATTAATTTGGAAAATACTGGAAAATTTAATATCCAAAAGTAAAGCTCACATTAAAGAAAAAAATGATTAAAGAAAATGACTCGTAGTAAATGTTATATCTACTATTTCATTTTTATACCTTCTTTATAAGCGTAGTTGATCAAGATCTTAGGCCATTTTATCCCTGGTTTTTATGATGATGTTCTTAATTTAATTTGACTTTTTTTTTCATTTTTTTTTAAAAATTTTTTTGGTTAAGAAACAGTTCTTATGTCTCTTATTTAAGAGACGGTTTTTAAGTTTTTTAGTTAAAAATTAAGAAACGTCGTTTAGAAAAGTTAAAAACCCTTATTAAGAGACCTCCAATAAATATGCCTTTAGGTCCGATCAATTTCTTTAGGTCGGGTGCGACTTTTTGCGATATCCAAACCCATCTTCCATGCGGGAGTCAAACTAGGAGCAAAATAAAACTTAATTTAAGCGCTAAAAAACTTTAATTAGCTATATCTACTTAGATTTAATTTGAATACGATGTTTGCTATAATAACAAAAACTAGATTTTGATCTGCGCTTAAGCGCAGTGTTTTTATTTTTACCTTTAAAAAAATATTATTTAATGATAGTTGTAAATTGACAGTTTTTAGATATTTTAAGGTTTTTACAAACCTATCCAGATCTTAAATGATCCTACTCGACATCGTCCGTAAATTCATAATATCCGGATGTCAAATCATTTTAAACCCCAACATTCAAAAAACTGAATTGTAGTCGATGAGTATTTAGATGACCATGTCTAACACCCGCATGGGTGTTATCGTAAATTATAATATATAACATGCATAATTGTGTTTATTTATATATGTTTGTATGTGTTTGAAGTTTTTCATATTGTATTATTGTTTTATCTACTAGAGAATAAAAATTATGTAATATTTAACTCGATCGTATAAATACTATATTGTCTTATATTTATGTTGAAACAAAAAATGTATAACTAACAAATTAATATGGTTGTCTAATTTACCATAATTTTTATGTTTGTATATAACATATTTAAATTAATAGAAAACATCTTTAAAATAGTTAATATAAAATATAGTTATATAACAATCTGAGATATATATATATATATATATATATATATATATATATATATATATATATATATATGTAATGTATATGTATATTACATATTTACGTTAATGATTATTTTTTTCAATGAATCTGTTTAATTATACACATTGAAATATTTTGGCCATAACTATTGATTTAGTGATATATTTATGACTTTCTATATTAATTTGTATATACAATTTAAATATTTTGGGTCTTATGTTAATAAAATTATTAAAAAGACATTAATGAAAGAACGCTACTATCTTTGTTTCCAAACAATTTTTAAATTGTTATTCATGTTTCCAAACAAAACTTTTTTTTAAACTGTTATTCATGATTTCAAACAATACAAAAGGTAATAAATTTAAATAAGGTAAATATCTAACTAATTTGTTGTGGTCCATAAATTATGTAATATATTAACAAACTTAAAACAATCCAAAATTAAATGACAACTTTTAATGGTAGATAAATTTAGGATTCTGTTTTAATATAGTAGATGTTACATATAAACATATTGTTTTGCCAGCACTCATATATGAGGATAACCTTATGATGTTGTTTGTATCTACGACAAATGAATACAAAACACATAGTGCTTGCATATTAAACAAATCGTCACCCATAGCTCATAACTAGAAATTTGTGGGTGTGGTATGAAGCTCACGTCTGTATGTAGCTACGTTTCACTAAAGTCCATTTATTTATATTATTTTTTAATTATGTGGATGATTATTTAAATTGTGGTTGTAGAAGTTTTACTGTATACATTAGTTTATAAGATCTTTTATGTAGATCATCTAATGTATCTTAATGTACTTGTAAAAATTAAATGAAAAAAATAAAAATAAAATATTCACACATCAATAGATATCTTTTCCTACATTAATTTCTTTATTTTTTACTTTACCTTAAAAACTATATAAAGTATAATTAGTAATGTCTATGGTTATAGATAAAAACTAAAGATAAAGACATCTGATACAGCTTAACCAATCATGTCCTATATGAACATATGATTCGTCATTATCTTCATATATATAATATGCATAAATTTTTATTTTTCCAACATATATTCTGAAAATTGTGTGTTTAAACAAATATTTTGTATATAAATTAAAAACATATAGATTTTAGATCTGTTTTTTTTTGTTTTTTAAATCATTATCAAAACATAATATTATATATTGCTTTTAAGCATTATCATAAAATGATATTGCAAGTAATTTAAGTATTGACAAATAAAAACATAATAAAATAATTGGTAAAATAAAAATAAGCAAAAATGAGTAAAAAATAAGCAAAATATGATTGTTAATTTTGGAAAAATATAATACTAAAAGGGAATAAATCTTTTAAAAATAAATGGAAAAGGAAAAATTATTTATAAAAAGGTAATTAAACTAAAAAGTGTATTAGAAAACATTGTAAAAACAACAATGAAAAATCTCAAAACTTAGTTGCATATGATACTATTTATATTTTTCAAAACTATAAATTTGATAGCTTTGGTATGTATTTGTATAAAGAATTTTTTACTTAACACGTGGCTTGTGTCACACTTTTTCCAAGTGATTTCCGCTTTTGGTCACCACCATCGTCGCCATCTTCCCCAATCATTGATATCAGTTGAAGCTTGAGTGAATTACTCTTCTTCTCGACCTCCCTTGCATCGTCCTCTACATTTTAATTATCAACAAGGATAGCTTATTCATCTTCTTTCTCCAACTTTAGTGTTAAAAACTTTTGACTTTTAACATTAGTTCATCAAATTTCTTCATGCGTTTTTTCGTTAAAAAATCATGTCTCTCCGCTTTTGATTGTATACACTCTATGGCAGTCTCTTTCTTCGTCATCAGCATGACGTTCTCATTCTCCGCTGTTGGCATGTCTTGATGTCTCGTGGCGAAAGGATCATAGTCTGCTTAGTCGTTAATTTATACTTAAAATGTTAAGAACCATTATAATCATAAATAACAAAGTTTGTTTGGTTACATCCACTTTGTTTTTATTACCTTTATTAATTAATGTTTATAAAGTCAACATTAATATGGTAAATATGAAATAAAAGTGCCACAGGAAAAAAAAGAGATAAAAGTTCATATTTTGGGCAAAATTTCACAAAAATTATAAATATAAAGAATGCTCAGAAGATTTGGAGAGGATTCAAACCACTTCAATCGAATAACTAATTTTGTCACCAACTGATTATTGAAGATTTGATAAACCAGTTGGCTCTTGAAATATTTATAAAATCAAAATTGATAAAATTACTTTAGAAAGTCATCTATTAAAAATAACAAGAGACATGCATACAAGGTAGTCAATATATAATCAAATCTTACATCGTATAAATCTTACATCATATAAGAAGACGCAATATGACGTTTTCCTTCAAAGTAGCCACCCAGCCATGGGATGAACCGATGGTTACCATTGTTTTTAAAATATCGTTATACAACAACTCCCCTCGCACCTTCTTTTCCAACTGAATATCAGTGCCGGGATCATTAGCATAGCTAATGGCGAGTCTTCCGAGAAAACCCTCTCCACAAGGTTCAGCGCCAATAATGTTATAAGGAGGGGTTTGCTTTTGGATCGGTGAAGAAGAGAAGACACTAGAAACCTGTTTAGGTACCCAAAACGGAATTTGGAGAGCCGGCTTAGAAGCAGAGACATGATGAGATTTAGAGAAACCTTAATTTATGAAATGGCAATCTTGTCCACAAAAACAAAATACGTCTATTAGTACAGAGGAATTGCCTTGCACACCAAATTCTTGTGCATATATATTTGTGGATTAAACGTGGAAACAAATCTAGCCAAAAAAACTGTTTTCATTTTTTAAAACAAATAAAAGAATTTACAATTTTTTTGTTTGAGTTTTAGTTAATACTCATACGGTCATACCTCATATATGTGCTTTTTTTTTCATAAATACTTAAACATTTATGTCTCCTTGTAATGTCTCCCAATGATATATTGGGGTGTTAAATTTCTGAAATTCTGTTTTCTTAGATCATAATTCATATTTTCAGTCTATGTTTGGTAAAATAGTTATTTTTGTATATTAAGAGCACTAGCATAAGAGGTTTCTCACTCAAACTCTCAACATTTAAAATAGTTATGCCAAAAAGAAAGTTACAAATGTCCATGCTTATGCTTAGTATGAGATTTGTCGATTAATCATACTATCATTCTTTTCCTTTAGATTGTTTTCATACTAAGGTTATCTCTCTCCCTTCACTGGTTTCTGTTACTGTAGGCTAGTTCAGTTATGTTTCACTCATCGTAGACTGAATAGTTTTATTGAGAATGTCTAAGGTTGTGTTTTTCTTCTGCTTTTTTTTTCCTTGGTGCCTATGCTTTTATACTTTAGATGCTTCTATTTTTTTGACCATTATTTATTTGCAGTTTGCTTGTAAAATCAGAAAGTAAATTCGTCAAGATCAAGCCACTTCCGTTTACTGCTTGGCTGAAGGAACCCTGGGAGATTCGCTTGGAAACTTGTTGTACTCAGCTAATGAAGATGTTCAGGATCAGCTTCCAGCTCTCAAGAGCAACAAGGTTTATCTCTCTACTTCTTTGAATGCACACATGTCTGATACTTTGACAATTGAGTTCTCTAATCTCTTGCTAATTTATCCCTTTTGTAGTTTGGCAGTAATATTTGGGACAGGACTTGTGACAAGTCTTTTGTCCATGTACACTCAGTGTTGTGCCTCTGACACTTAGTTATATTGGTATGAAAAAAAATAGAGTTCTAGTTAGATGTTTTAACTCTTTCCTCACCTCTCCATGATGTGGTTGTAACATATAGGTGCACTTTGGGTCTGGCAAAAGCAGAGCTCAGATTAGAGTCTGTTCAAATCAGATATCTATAATAGCTGTAGCGTTACTTGTTTGATCCATTTTCACTTTAGTAAAATCAAAACGTTAAAGAATCTAAAGTCAAGTTAATTTTTAGTTACATGTATAGCTCTCATAACATCTCAAATCTCAGTTCACTTAGGTTATTGGAGATGCAATTGCCTTCTCGCTTGGATTAGCAACAACCTTAGCACTTCTTGGAATAGTAGCCTCTTTCGCCGGAAAAGCCTACGGATTAACCCCATAAGGTATCCTAAAGATGTAAAACAATTATACTCTAATGATTTCTTACTGCAAAATTCACTAATCATCTTATGTTATTTGCCCCCAATGCTCTTCTAGCCTTTTTCCTGCTACTACAATGCTCATGTAAATGTTTTTACATAGAAAAATTATAAATAGTAATATTGTTTACAGAATGTAAAAAATCTTTATAAACCAAACAAACAAACAATGGATTCAGTCACTAGTCTAGTCTTTGTTTACATTTTATCCCTTCATTTTAAACCACATGATTTTAATGTGATTTTTCTGAAACTATAAATACAACAATCATACACATTTTATCTTCCCATGAAGACAA
Organism: Moricandia arvensis; assembly: GCA_905132765.1. Classification (NCBI taxonomy): domain Eukaryota; kingdom Viridiplantae; phylum Streptophyta; class Magnoliopsida; order Brassicales; family Brassicaceae; genus Moricandia; species Moricandia arvensis. Next base: position 26,841 of record CAJHQP010000446.1, read on the forward strand.
AAATAAAAACCTTTTTAAGTGGCTCTGAAAAAAAAAGAGTCAACATTTGCATACTGTGCCGGTGCCGTCATCTTCTCCGACAGCTAAATATTTACAAACGAGTCCCTCCATTTACCACCATTTCATTATACCTAGCCAAAGATTCTAATCTTTGCAGCCTCATCTCTTCGTTGAACTTCTTGATAAACGCCTCCACGCGCCGGTTCAGCTCCTCCTGACCCGGTGACGCCTCGCGTTTTAAGCTCTCAGACTTGGTCAATATCTTCTCCTTTGACCTTTCTTGCCACGTGTCCGGTTTCTTGAAATGCTTCGCTAACGGCGTCGAACGTCCTTCCGTTATCTTCTTCCACGTCGTCTCCAACGTGTCTTGCCTCCTCGGTGGCTTCGACACTCCCAAGGCAGACTTCTTAGCTTCTGAACTAGCTTTAAGTGACTTTTTCCGACCGAACCTAGGTGGTTTCCTCGTGTTTTTCCTAACCGGAATCTCCAGCGAACCATCATTCGGTTTTGGTTTATCCGTCTCCGGTTCTAGTAAACCGCTTCTTGATCTTGGCTTCTCTGTCTCTTGCTCTTCTCCTATCACCTTAACATAAGGGATAACTTCGTGGACATCTTTGACCGTTGGATCATTCTCTCCGTTATAGTCAGAAGCGACGACGTGAGCCACGTGTAGATAACCAGCGTCGATATAAGTAGGTATTGGTACCACCGTGTCAGAATCATTAGTACTCGTACGCGGTTTATGCGTGAGCTTAGATGTAGCGAAGATGGAGAGGATGATACAGTTGATGACTAGGTAAAGATACGGTGGCTTAAGGAGGAAGACTGTGTTATCGTAAATGATTGGGAAGCAAGACGCCGCGAAATGAGAAACTGATGGAAGGGTGAAGCTCACGGCCGCGGCAACGGAAAGTACGCCGGCGATTAAGACGGTGGCTTTTGTTTTGAAAGAAGAGGTAGTAAGGAGAGTCTGCATGGTGATGATGATCTTATTATCTATCTACAAAAGAAGCTGAGGTGTGTGTATTATATATAATGGTTATATTAAATTTAAATGTGGTCCATAACTCTATATCGTGTTGGCTTTTGACAAATCACAAGTGGGACCTTTACATAAGGTATGGTTATGGAGGCTTTATCTGAGTTACAGGTGGCGGTTTGGGCTTGATGTTTACGCTTGAAGCTAAACCATACCTAACATTACAACAAGATTTGACAATTAATGTAATAATGTATGGCATTTAAAGATTATAGAATTGAGATACGAGAGAGAATCTACCAAGAATGTACCAAGTCGTGGCGTTGATTTTTAAGCTGACTGCGAGTCTTTAACTTCAGGATAGAGATGCATGGGGTCTAACCGTCCAAAACATGTAGCACCGTAAATGCTTTTTTTTTTGTAAAATAGTTCAATACACGATTAAAAGAGTACAATGTATATAGTCAATAGACGTAAACAGAGAGAGTGCTAGATATGGAGTTACGTGTGTAACTTATTTCTCATTAACCACTCCAAATTATCTCAGAAAATCTATCTCAATAGTAAGACAGAAGCGAGACACATCTTACCGCAGTGATATGTGGTTAGTAATCACTAATCACACCCATTCATATGATAAATTAAACATTGTAGAAGGGAAAACAGAAATCTATTTTTGTAAAGTATATTAATCGTTTTAAGAAAAAAAGCAGGTATTATACGTTGGCCAGATTTCATTGACATTATAAAATTTAATTGTTTGAAACTCAGAGTGATATATGTGAACACATGCTTCGGATAAGGACATGCAGATCTAAAAAACAAAGTAATTAAGATGGTTATGCATAAGTTCAATCTCAACTCTAGCGTTCAATTTTGTTTGCATAACACTACGTATGCATAGATTATTACTAGATTTGATTTGACAATTCAAACCCATGACACATATATATCGCGTTACGGGTCAGCATAAACCCACCGACTATTTTGGATTTTTTTGATTGAAAATGATCGATCTTCATGTATTTTGAATGCATATAGCCATGTGTTGTGTATATCCTCTTCTTCTCATTGGTCAAAAATGTCTATATCCTCTATATATATTACAGAACTTAAAATGCATGCATATCTATATAGTATTAAACAAACAAATGAATAACTGAATAAGGCTAAAGTCGGACGTGTTTCCTTTGTTGCATTAATTATCATATTACGTGTTTTATCAAATTGAGATCGACAGCCCTAAAAATGACAAGAATTTAAGAAAATTATCAACAAGTTCAATGTACAACTTAGCTACACGTTTACACGTTTATTTAATCACCTGAATACTCTTTTGAGTTATTACTTTGTTGCTAAAACAAAGTGTTATTTAAGAATCAAACATTAATATCTAAAATCTTATCTACAATTGAATTGGTTCATGATCATGACATCTTAAAAGAAGAAAAGAAAAAAGGTAAACAAAGGTTGGCGAGAGGGAGGTACAAAAAAACTTGTGGTGAAGGAGATTCTATTAAGCCAATTGACCGAAAGGCCATACAATGCCAAACTTAAACCTTTTGAAACGCTAAAACAGCCGTCCATTAACAAGTACAACATCAACACGTCGCTCTTTATTGATCTTACCAATAAAGGTTTATAACTTTCTGTTTGAACGGTCTAACCGTTTGTTTTTCTTTGCTTGATTCCAAAAAGCCATTGTACGTAACCAACTTTACACAACCAAAGCAACTATCCAGTTTGGTCTACAAACAAAGCCAACTTCACATAGGTTGGTGTAACTAACTGTAACTTTGATTGTTTTGTTTGCATTCTGCGTTTGATTTTTACTAGTTTTTACAGATAAACCTATAATTTAAGTGTTTTACTTGCAGTTCATTTGTAAATCAAGGTCCACAAACAATACCAAAGTTTCAAAGATTTTTTTTTTTTGTTTTTAATAGAAAAGTAAAAATTGTTGATTGTGTATTATATCTTTTTAGTTCTTACAAATTTTTAAGAGAAGGCAAAATTAAGAAAAGTCCCTCTCTTGATTAATGTTTTGTGAACATTCCATCCATCAAGGAAGAGAAATCAAAGTCTTTGCCTGATTGAGTAGATGGTGTGGTGCCCGTCGGTTGTGCCGCGGTTGATGACTGAGGTTTACCTGTTGAGTTTGGGGTCATACCGTTCGCCACATTGCTAGCTTGACCAGTCGTGTAGAAACTGCATTATAGTTGATACAAACCAGAAACCATTAGTAAATTTAAAAAAAAAAATTATGTTCAAAGGGAAAATTGAATGAGAGAGGTACAATTTACTCCTTAATCAGTATTGTTTACATACCTGGATATTGGATATTGAAGAGTGTTCTCTTGCGGTTGTGTAGGTCTCATGTTCATGTTTGTGTTCATGTTCTAAAGTCATAACAGAGAGGAATAACTAGTGAGAATTTTGCCATGGCAATTTAAATCATGGTAAAAGGGAAGAAGCAAAATGGAGATCTTACTTGCATAAGTTTCTGGAGATCAGCTTGACCACCTCCTTGGTTAGTCATTCCAGGGATCTGGTAGCCATTGTTTGACCAATTTGCAGATGCTAAGTTAAGAGCATTAGCAACAGCTTGTTGATTCGCGCCGTTTGGAGTGCCTCCTGCAGCTTTTGCTGCTGCAGCGATGTAAAGGGCTTGCTGTTGAGCAAGCATAGCATACTGTTGCTGATGCACGGCGAAAGGTGACACCATATTCGACTGTTAAACAAATGAAAGACACAAGAGTTATATTCCCAGACTCTGGTAAGTATGAGAAGAGTAAGTAAACTGACTCCAATAGATACCTTCTCAAATAGGCTCATGATATCGCCTTTCACATCTTTCTGTGGCACTTGTTGGGTTGTTAAAATAGGGGTGTCTTTGAACAAATCCTCGATCCCGGTTGCTGGAGGAGAACTGCTCTCATCAGGCTTTGCTGTGACAATTTTCTCTGCCGTTTGACCACTTCCAGCCGCTATAATTTCAGGATTCAGAAATTAGCATATTAGTCTAAACCATTTCCTGGAGATCATGATCAGGCACTAGATAGATACATACACTGAAAGCCAGCCCATGAGTTATCATCAGCAGGAGCTGCCTCTGAGGTGTTTGAAGTCGGCTCCTCCACTGATAGCATGTTGAAGAAGTCAGTAGCAAAATCCACCTTTGGAGGATCTGATGCCGGTGCAACATTTACTGCTGGTTTCGTTGTCTCCACAGGAGCAGCTACAGTTTCTATTTTCTGATTTGGCTTTATAACCTATCAATTTTCAGCATATGTATCAGAAAACTAGGATTTGAATACTTTAGTAAAATTGAAAAGTCACTCTTCGAAAGATTATGATGCTCTAGAAAAAAAGTTGTCTACTAGATGTAAGAATATAAGGTCTGAGATCTACATCATCATATGCATTATTTCTGTCATGATAAGGCTATTAAATAAGATCATGGCATGGGGATTCTTGATCATTATGAATAACTAAAGGCACTAATTTCTTTAGTAAAACATACAAAGGTTCATGTGGTATGTTTGGTACCTGATTAGGTCCCTGGGGAGGCACCGGAAGACTTATCCTCGTTGCAGCAATACTATTTCTAGTTCTAGGTGCTTGCACAGTTTTCTTCTCCTCAAACAAATTCACAGGACTACTACTGTGGCCATGCTCATATCCAGGTACTGTCCTCTCCACAGATATCCGCCGTTCCTGCTCGACTCTTGGGGGTGATCTAACCTTTTCACCTTTAGAAACCCATCTCTTCTCTTCATACCTAAAAGAGTCATGTCAACTCAATCCATTGAAATAAACTGAGGAGTTTGTAAACTGAAAGGAGAGGGACATACTTTGCACGTATGAAATTCTCAATTCCAACTCTGTCATAGTTTGGGGGTAGCTCAGCTTCCCAGTAACTATTTGCTCTCTCGTTTCCCATTGCTGCATCCAAATATTGCCTTATATACTTGACACGGCGAAATTAACCCTGTCTAATGGAGCGCCTGTAGAGAATTAACGTTTGAAAGAAACTTACACTGGATAAATGCAACCTGCTCGGGGAGCCATGTGTCCAGAGTGGCAGATCGAACCTTGGAAATGTGTACACCGAGACTCCTGTGAATCCCAGAACATTGCATGCAGATAAAGATACCTAAATTAACACTAGCCCATCTTGGACCTCTGCAAAGCAAATGGAGTTTATAGCATAAATGTGAATCCAATAATGCTGATAATTTCACATGTGCGACAAAAACAATACTTAGTTTTGCAGTCAGCACATTCTCTGTTCTCTGGATGTTTAAGAAGCCCTTCCAGAATCTGCAAAAACAATCAGCACCACCAAAATCAAGTGAATATTCAAGCAACAGACGAAGAAATGTTCAACAAACCAAAGTGAATCAAAATTGTCAAAGCAGCAGCAACAATCATCATGATAAGTTTACATCATTAGATTCAACTCAAGAAGCTACCACATGTATATGAACCAAATTCTATCTCCTTGATGTGGTGATCGTGATCAGCTATTCTCACATAAAGACAAATCGAAGTGGATCAACTGATGAAGAACAATCCTAGCTCAAACGATCAGGACCTCACCTAACCACATGAAATCGACGGAGAATGAAGAATCTCTAGCTTCTAAACACATAGATCCAATCTAATTAAGATCATACAGAATCCTTGATTGATCATCGAACGTTGGCAACGAGAATTATAATATGTATGACTACAAATCCGCAAAGCTCGGAGAAAACAAATACAATCTGAGATTTCGAGTGAGAGGGAGACCTTTCTATGGCGTGCATTAAGCTCCTTAGAGACGTTGGCTTTCTCGTTCATGGTGGATATGGAGAATCGGAGGAGGAGCTGAACAAGGGAGAAAGAATCTGCGGGAGACGAGGAGGTCAAAACGGTCTTTTCAGCACTTTCTCTTCCTCTAACCAAATATGGGGTCAACACTTTTGACCCGTTCAGATTATGGAACCGGTTTACCGAATCGGTTTACCACTTTTTTTTTTTACCACTTTTTTTTACCACATTATTTACTTGTAGAACGTAATATGTTTTGAATATGTCCCCTAAATTTTATATAAAATCAAATGCCATAGGCGAGTGTTTATTTTTTTGCCTCTAAAATGATAAGTTTCAGTGGAAAATTATTTTTACTTAATTATTTCAATAAGTTACTATTTATTAGTTGATATATATATACACATGGATAGTTTATTTTATAAAAAAAGATAACTTTTTTATTTCACACAAAATATTATTTAGGAAGATAAAAAAAGCAAAATTTAAATAGATAGAAATAATCTAATTTCAAAATATAGATAATTCATCGAAGTTATATATTTATATATGCAAACATATGATATTTGAATGACTAAATTAATACTGACTTATGTAAGTTATATATGTATATATTTAACACATGAAATATCTAGTTACAGAAAAAAGTAGAAAAAAAAATCAAGATAGTAAGATAAACAACCATATATATTGAAGAAAACTATCCATGCATAATTAGTACTTAGTAGTTTGTGTGGTTTCAATTTACCCTCAGAGATTTAATACCTTAATAGTTAAACAAACAATAAAGATTTCTCTCAATAATTAGCAAATTATTTTCAATGAATCTAACACAAAAGAGATAAGATATCACTCTAACTCCAACCAAAGCTTTTTTTTAAAGGCTTTAACTCCAACCAAAGTTTTACAAAACAAATTGTTAACCAAGCTATGTCTCCTTCAAACTCCTCCTCCTCACCAAAAACTGATCAGAGACTCACTGCTATTGTTGTTGCCGCGCAGGAGACGAGGACAGTGACCAATCCGAAACAAGTGGCTCCTGAAGAGGTTGTGCCTGAGATGAACGATCCGAAACAAGTGTCTCCTGAAGAGACTGTTCCTGAAGTGGACAACCTGAAACAAGTGTCTCCTCAAGAGGTCGTGCCTGAAGTGAACCATTCGAAACAAGGGTCTCCTCAAGAGGTTGTGCCTGACCTAAACAATCCGAAACAAGGGTCTCATCAAGAACTTGTGCCAGACCTAAACAATCCGAAACAAGGGTCTCCTCAAGAAGTTGTGTCTGAAAGGAAGAAAACTGAGAGACCAAGTGCCGACTTACGTGTTCTCCGAGCATTAAACAGCTTGATGAAAAAGTATCCATCCAGGGATAACCATGCCCTTATTTGCAACATCTGCAAGAAAGGCTTCCCAAACGCTAACTCCCTATGCAGTCACCAAAAAACCCACAAGCATGATCTAGAGTTGGAGAGGAAGCTGAAGCAGGTGGATCCAAGCTACTCTCCTGGACAATGCTTTTGGAAGAAGCCTAATAACTCTTCACAAGATGCTTTATCAAATGATAAGCATCGTGGGATCTCTCGTGAGTCCATAGGAGGTAGCATCAGAAACATGGACATTGACGAGGTCATGGGTTATCCTTCGGCTCCTCCATACAGGAACACTAGCTATGGTTTTCCTTCAAGGGCTCCCTTAGTCACTCACAACTATAACCGCCCTACTTTATCAGATCTTAACCGTGGTAGTAACAGTAACTACCCATCGTTGTTCAATGGTGGATTCACCATGGCTCCTCCTGCATCTCCGTACCGTCCTTTCATAGTGAACCCTAGCTATGGTTCCTCACCATCTTACAGCTATGGCCCACATCATTCAACTATTATGAACTCTAGTGGAAGATGTAGTAACAACAACAACAACAACAGTAGCTCACAAGGTGCAATATCACTTGAGCTCACTCTTGGTCCATCTAAATGGATAGGAGGCAGCAACAATAATAACAGCAGAGTTTACCCATCGTTGAATGGTGGAGTCACTGGAGGAGGAAGCATGGACCTGAACATGCCAGTGCGTCCTCTTGTGTCTCGATATCATTTTTGCAGTTGTAACTCTCTTGATTCAGTCACTAGAAACGTTGCTCCTCCCCCTCCTCCTCCTTCTCCAGTCACCAGTAATGATGAGAATGTTCCGGGGTCTAGTTGCTTAAAGGAGCTTATCTCAAAGGAGAAAAACAAAGTCATGGTGCTTGATGATGATGAAAAGGATAACGGCGTAACTAAAGATCATGATGCGTATCAGCCGGGAAGATGTTGAAGGTAAGAGTTGGGGTCGTGATTCATCTTCTTCCCTTTGTGTTTTTTTCAGTTTTAAATGCATTGTATTGTCTCATAACTCTTTAAGTCATCTCTCTCTCTCTCTCTCTCTCTCTCTCTCTCTCTCTCTCTCTCTCTCTCTCTCTCTCTCTCTCTCTCTCTCTCTCTCTCTCTCTCTCTCTTATTCTTTGTTGTCTTTTGAAGAATGAAATGCTACCTTTTGCGGTTAGTTAATGTTTCGATTTATTCTTGAATCCATTTTCCCACAATAGCTATATCTCATGATTGTTTTAAGAAATTTCTGAAATGCTCAAAAGTAATGGTCTAAATATTCAAAGGTGAGTTTCATCTTTCAAAGGTTAAAGAGGTTCTGCTTTTCGCTTTGTAATCCTGTTTTGAAAAACATCAAATCTATTCATTAGTTGTTTACTAGTAAATTTTATGTTAGACTTATATATAATCGTTTGCATTGGAAAATCGACAAACAACATGTCGAGAAATATAAAGTTCTTCATGACTGATTAGTGATGTAACCTCTCCATGCAAGTGTGTTTTACACGTATCATCATCTTTCATGATACTTTTGACAAAAAGGAACATAGTTTATCTTATTTATCACATTGTGGAATTAAAAGAACATGCGATAGAAGGTTAACAAAATTGTGGAAATGTAGGTAACAATTTTATTTATTTATTTTACAATGGATTGTTTTGAAAATTGTGAAAATATAGTCCATGTAGAAAAATAAATAAATACAGTTTTCTTTTTCAGAATATGATGATGTATTCAACAGAATCTCCAGCTCATAGTTTCTTTTAAGATTGTATCTAGGAGCATTGCCAATTTCCCAGCCCATAATTTCTAAAGCAGGGTATATAAACAAAAATTATCATTACTTTACTAATTTTTAATTATTTATTTAGTTTTAATATTACAAGGAAAATAGAACAATTGAAAAACACATATTGTATAAGTATGTATCTCATGGATAACCAAATGAGATACACTTTTCCTTATCTTTCATCTATTTCATAAAATTTTATGATGTTTTTTTTTTGGAAATGTGGGTATTGTAATCGAATAAAAGCAAAATATGTAGCGAGTCTGCCGACGTAGTGAGTTCACTTCATTTTATGATTCGGGGTTAAGTTGTCTCACATAAAATATGAGGAAGCGAACGAATGATGCAAAATGAATCTTATCTAATGTACAAAAGGTCAAGATACCTCTGAAAGTGTAATCATCAACAATCTTACATTTTAAAATCGAGTGCTTTGCCTTTGAATATATTGTCAGAATAAATTTATCAACTGCATGAATACACCAAAAAGGATTTAACATAAACATATAAAAACTGAAATGTTCATGTTGGCCGACCATTATTGCTTCCTAGCATTCGGGAAGCTGCAGCAACTTTTGAATATAGAAAGAGTTCATTATCAATGCTTCTAGACAAAAAAAAAAAAAAAAAAAAAAAAATGCTTCTAGACAAACTGCAAAGCCTTTAAAATGGCCCAAACAAAGCATCTAAGATGTAGAAATCTTGCACGACCGCTTATATATATCCTAGTATTCTGGAAGCTCCATCACATTCGAATATCAAAAAAAAAAAAAGTTATGACCAATGCTTCTCAACTGATTGACAAGTAGTTAGTTGGACGAAAACTATCAACTCTGATTTGAAGGCCGCCATATCGGTGTGAGTCTCAACTTAGCTATTGTTTACCATTGTCGAGAGGTCTAAATTATTCTTTTGATGTTGATGAAAAACTGTAACGATACAAACCGAGCTAATTATTAGTCTAAATTTTTTAGGTTTTGTATATTGATTTTATTTCGTGAATATTTGGATCTTTTTTGGTCATGGAGATTTAGATCTTTTTGTCAGAACTGACGATTTGGATACATCGTTGCAGAATCCCACACGAATATGAAGAAAACAAAGTCATAAACTATAGTTGTCGTCTAAGTTGTATTGAGAAAAAAAAACTTCAGCTTGCAAATTCGTAATTTTACTTGGCAAACCTGCACTAATGAGATTCTATGACAGTTTCAAAACATCTCATTTCGTTTGTCTATGTTGATAAAGCATTTTGCCTAACATTTCACAAAGATAAGTAAACTAGTGTCTAAAAGGCTTTGCCGTTTCTTTCATCTATATTGTTGTGATTTGGTATATTTGTGTTATATATATATGGTTTGCACTAGAATGTCATTGCGGGGATAGCTCAGTTGGGAGAGCGTCAGACTGAAGATCTGAAGGTCGCGTGTTCGATCCACGCTCACCGCATTTTTTTAAATGCATTTTACCCGATACTCGTATTCGAACTTGAGCCGAAAAATTCGAGCCGAAATTTAAAAGCATGTCAAACTTCTTATTTTATTTTTAAAAAGCTTCATCAAAAACCTCAAAACGACAATCAGACTAATGTTTTTATATTTTCAAAGATTTATCCTTAAATTTATTAATCATCCAACTAATTAAAAATTAGAAAATCAGTTAATTTAATAGTAAAGTTGTAAGTACATAAATTTGAAAGATGAAAAATCTGAATTTTTGTTTTCAAAATCTAAATATCCAAACCTGATCCGAAATAATCGAAACCGAACTACAAATATCCAAACTCGACCAGATATGTAAAAATATCCGAACAGGTATTGGACCACAATACCCAACTACCCGAAAACCGAAATACTCGACACGAACTGGTACCTGAACACCCAAACCTACTAGTAATGATGTGGTAACAATCGGTGGGGTTCTTTTGAAAGAGATGGGACAATTAGGTATAATCGCGGTGATCCGGACTCTAAGTCCTCAGCTATAACTGCACTCAGGTTTGTTGTGTTCACTAGCAAAATCTCAGAGGTTGAGAGCATACATTTTTAAAATTTAAACGATTACTACATCAAAATTTGGTTAATATGGCTGTTAAATGGTCTTTGAAACCTTTAGACCATCTGCAACAAGGAGTTCTTAGGGAGAATCCTTAGGGAAATATTAATTTTATAATTAGTGGATCCCATGAACAGTCAAGGATTTTATCTTTAAAATCCTTATGTAAGGATTGATCCTTACACTATTCACAGGTTCCACTGCCCACGTGGCGGCACGCGAATGGTCAGTTTTTTAAAAAGAAAAACATCTGAAATATTCTTATATAATCCGAAATACCCTTTTTTATTTTCTCTAAGGATTCTTCCTAAGGACTTTTTGTTGCGGATGATCTTACACTCAAAAGCTATGCTTAGAGTATGTTCCACCCAATGTCTCGTTGGTCTGCCTCAAAAATATCCACCTTTTATGGGTTCCCTTATTAAGCGACGAAACTATGAAAAAGCTTATTGAGTAAGTTCATCCTAACTATATATTGGCCGTTAAAAAAACAAATTCTCTAGCAAGTTCATGTTACTTAAAGTAGTTCTTGTCTTGTTAAGTTGTATACTTATATGTATTATATGGGAAGACGACCTATTTCCACGCCAGAACTATGATATAGTAACAAATGTACACAAACTTTCAACCTCAGCCTAATTGCACACAATTGAAGTTTAACAACCTACTTCCACACACGATGAAAGTTCGAAACCCGTATCCAAACATACCAAGATTAAACTTGGTTTTAATGGTTTATTACATTAACCGGTAGTAAACCCAAATAAAGATCCAATTAAACTCGATCCGGATCCTTGGAAAACCCGACCCGTTTCACTCTCTCTCTCTCCTCTGCAATCTCTTCTATCTTCTTCACTCTCTCTGCTCGTTTCTCTCTCTCTCTCTCTCTCTCTCTCTCTCTCTCTCCTTTGTTCTTCGTCACACTCTCTCTCTCTGCGTCTTGTCTCTCTCTATCTATCTCTCTTTCTCTGCGTCTCTCTTTGTTTCTCCTCCTCCTCGTCGTCCTCTCTCTCTCTCTCTCTCTCTCTCTCTTTCTCAGTGCGTCCCCCTCTCTGCAACTCTCTCTATGCGATTTGGAGAAATAGAAATTGAAGAAGAAGAAGATAGCGTAAAGGGGGTGAGAGAGAGAGAGAGACATAAACCGGTTTAATTTGGTTTATATTTTCTAATCGGATAGTGATTGGTTCGTATTTGGTTTAATTAGGTTAAACATTGGTTAAATTAAAAAATAGAGAACACTAACCAACTTTAAACCGCTATTTGTCAGTATTGGTTCGTCCTTCAAAGTTTATGGGGAAACGGGTTTCGAACTTTCATCGTGTGTGGAAGTAGGTTGTTAAACTTCAATTGTGTGCAATTAGGCCGAGGTTGAAAGTTTGTGTACATTTGTTACTATATCATAGTTCTGGTGTGGAAATAGGTCGTTAACCCGTATTATATTCAAATATTGATCTTGTAAATTTTAAATGGAAAGTTGATTTGAGTGTGAGATAGTTCTTGTTAATTAAAATTTATTCCATAACTTAGGAGAAATAATTCACAAATCTGAATCTCATTGTGAAACAAACAAAATGAGAGCTTTACATTGAATTGTTAGTTTGTTTTAATTAACCATTTGATCCGGACGAACATGAAGTGATCAGCAAAATTCATGGTGATATTTGTGCTAAGTACGGACTTTTATTTTATTTTTCTGTAAAAAATGCTTCACATGTAATATCAATCTATCATCCCAAGAATAACATCGTGAACGTACACCAAAAGATTCTAACAGGTCACAGATTACATACTAACACGTTCAACAAAATGCAATTGTCCTATTTATGTGGCCCGAGAAATGTGGATCATTTTTTTTCTACGTTCTTTTCTAACAATTATTTTTGTATTTTTAACAATGCAACAGTATTATATTACTTCTTTTACTTTCTGACTAAATTTAATTGCATTTTTGTCTTCTAATATTCGGATATATATTATACAGTTTTGTTTATTTGTATTCAAAACTATACAGTTTTGTCTCCATTACAAAATCAATTTTAAAGGATGCTTAAATTGGAGAAATAGTCGCACTTTTACGTTGAAACGAAGTTAAAATACGTTAAGTGCAATTGTTGATGGTGTCACCGTGAAGTTCGTCCATAGGCACACAATATCTCAACATGGACCTCAATAATCAATTAATATAATAGCCCCTTCATTAAGCAAGCATTTGACTTTCATTTCTATAAATTCACAACTAGATTTACAACCCTCATCATCACTAACACATTCAACTCTCTCCTCTAATTTCAAAAAAAAAAAGGATACAAAGATGGAGATCTCGAAAACCCTTTTGCTAGTGATTTCTCTTGTGGCTGCAACTTATTTCATGCAAGCCAATGCAGCTGGTGTTTACTGTAACAACCCTCTCTCTCGGTGCTACTACAAGTACATTCGTTGTCCACTAGAATGTCCAAGCACAACCGATATGAACTCAGACAACAAAGTTTGCTACGCTGATTGTGATCATCCCACTTGCAAAGCCACGTGCCGCAGTAAGTTTTTTTTTTAAGTTCCTTGTCACACATGTTTTATAGTAAACCCTCTATTGGATTGCTTTCAAGTATAATGAATCATATGCTATTGTATAGTGAGGAAACCAAACTGCAACAAACCTGGATCAGCTTGTTATGACCCGAGGTTCATTGGAGGAGACGGCATTGTGTTCTACTTCCATGGAAAGAGCAATGAAGAGTTCAGCCTTGTCTCTGACTCTGACCTTCAGATCAATGGTAGGTTCATTGGCCACAGACCCGCTGGTCGTGCCAGAGACTTCACATGGATCCAAGCTCTCGGATTCCTCTTCAACTCCCACAAACTCTCTCTAGATGCCGCGAAGTCCGCCACATGGGACAATGAAGTAGACCATCTCAAGTTCACGTTCGATGGACAAGACCTATCTATCCCTGAAGAAACTCTCTCCACCTGGTCAGCTTTTGATACAAAACACATTTCCAAACATGTTTTGCATGATTCTTGAAAGTTTGTAACCAATATTTTAAAAACAGGTACTCACCAAACAAGGACATCAAGATCGAGAGAGTGACCATGAAAAACAGCGTGATCGTGACGATCAAAGACAAAGCCGAGATCATGGTCAATGTTGTCCCAGTGACAAAAGAAGACGACAGGATCCACAGCTACAAAGTACCATCAGATGACTGTTTTGCACATCTCGAGGTTCAGTTCAAATTCTTCAACCTTTCACCAAACGTCGATGGAATCTTGGGACGTACCTACAAACCGGATTTCCAGAATCCGGCTAAGCCTGGAGTCGCAATGCCAGTGGTTGGTGGTGAAGACAGCTTCAAGACCTCATCTCTCCTCTCTAGTGACTGCAAAACTTGCATTTTCTCTGGATCACAGGCAGAGATTGATTCTGTTAAGTCAGAGATTGAATATGCAACTTTGGATTGTACCCGTGGAGCGTCTTCTGGAAATGGAATCATCTGCAGGAAGTAAAGAAACCATATGAAATCTTGGCTTCAAAGAAAGAATAATGCCAGGGAGCAATAGCTAGCTTCTGCTGGAGTTTATTTTTATAAAGGATAAATAAGTGAAAAAAATTGTTGTATTAACCTTACTATTTACTACTTCTGCAATGTATTTTGTATTGTATCATCTATGTATTCCAATTTGTATTAACCTAATCACTGTTAATGATATGTAATATTTATAAAATACTGCACAATCTACCAGTCTCAAAACAACAAGTTCATGAAGAGAAGAAAGAAATCATTAATCAATGTATCTTAGTTATCATATGGAATAAAAACAATAGCGGGGATAGCTCAGTTGGGAGAGCGTCAGACTGAAGATCTGAAGGTCGCGTGTTCGATCCACGCTCACCGCATTATATTTTATTTTAAAAAAATTTCTTCTTCCTTTAACATGTTGTGCTTGTGAAGATGCTTGGGCGTTTCGGTTTCCAATTTAAATCGGTTTTTTGGATTTTCGCTACCATATTCAAAAGTTTCATTTGTGTTTTTAGATTGGATCTAATTGCTTTTCACGGGTTCAATTCAAATTGAGTTATACCTAATGTCCAAAATCAGTCAAACAACTAAAAAAAAGTACTGAAATTTATTTAAACTATATACTTTATTCTAAAAGTTCGAAAAACTAGCAATATTTTTAATTCGGATTTCCGTTCGTATTTCCGTTCGTATTATACCTGATATCCAAAGTACGTAGCCCTTAGACTCAGGTTTAAATTTTTTTGTTTAAAATGTTCAGATCAGATTTGGTTCGAATATTGTTTGTTTGGTTACAAACTCCTATACCTGCTTGTGAGTATCTAAAACTCTCAGAAATGGCGTCGTCACACTTGTGTAATGCAGTTAAAGAAGAGTTGAAACTTGAGCTTCTTAAACATTTATACGTGTGCTACTAGTATATAACAAACTGAATCAAATTGAGATTCTAATAAAAATCTAGTAAGTTATACTAAAAAACAGTTAAATATAAAATAATCTCATTCTGATCTCTGATTGCTTTCAAACATCAGAACTCACTACATTACATTACAAATTCTATAAAATTCGAAATAAATAGTCTGTAAAGATCTGTTATTATCTGTAAATTACAAAACAAACAATGTCTGACCAAAAATGCTTCATCTTCTTCTACCTTCCACGAGGATGAACAAGCTGCGAAAACACAGCACTCGTAGTCGCATCATCATCAGTCCCTGTCCCCGAGTTTCCTCCTCCTCCTCTATCAACTATACTCATACTATTATCAAACGACTCCACTGGCGCCATAGGAATCCCAGGAATATGATTTGTACTATTATCATCAGCCTCCATTAAAGCCGACGACGTTTCTTCAAGCTGCAACGCGTACTCCAAGTTCCACAACACATCTCCCATGGACGGCCTATCAACTCCATACTCAGCCAAACATTTCTCTGCAGTTTCACCATATTTCTTCAACGAAGCAGCGTTCACTTTCCCTGTTAAGTTACTGTCCATGATCTGATCCAGCATACCCTTCTTCTGCCAAGCCATGGCCCATTCAGCTATGTTCACTTGTTCCCTAGGCAAGACCGGGTTTAAAGCCGGTCTACAACAGAGAACTTCCATGAGAACAACCCCGAACGAGTAAACATCTGACTTCTCGGTTAGTTGCTGTCTCCTGAAGTACTCCGGGTCGAGATACCCGAAGCTTCCTTTAACTGCAGTGCTCACATGGGTTTGGTCGAGCGAAGGTCCGGTTTTGGATAAACCAAAGTCCGCGACCTTCGCGACTAGATTTTCATCTAGTAAGATATTTGTAGTCTTCACATCGCGGTGTATGATGCTCTGGGAAGCACCTGTGTGTAGGTAATGCAACCCTTTCGCTGCGCCGATGCAAATCTCTAGTCTTTGTTTCCACGACAACGGAGGAAGCTCAGCTCCGTAGAGATGACTCCTCAACGGTCCATTTGCCATGTATTCATAGACAAGAATCATCTCTGACCTCTCGTCGCAGTAACCGATCAGGGAGACTAGATGTCTGTGTCTGAGTTTCGACAGCATTTCGATCTCGGTTCTGAACTCAGCCATGCCTTGTTCTGACCTCGGGTTTCCTCTCTTAACCGCGACTTTAGTCCCGTCTTCTAAATTTCCTTTGTAAACCCGACCGAACCCGCCAACACCGAGTAAAGAGCTCTCGTCGAACTTGTTAGTAGCGTCCATGATTTCTTGAAACATAAAGCAACGTCCAAGATGCGTGGAACCTAATGAAATGCAGCTCGCCGTGTTGCTCTTGTGAGAAGCTGTTAGAGTCTGTGAGAGTCCGTATAAAGGCAATGGCAGCCAACCGTTACCGCCTTCTTGAGGACTCGTTGAATGCTTCTTCCTTGAAGTAGCTAAACAGCAATAGCAACAAACCGCGATCAACAGAACTGATGTAACCACACCAACAGTAGAGCCGATGATAACCACTTTTTTCTTGTTGGAACCTGATCCTCCAGGGACAAGAGACTTAACGGAAGACACACCGCTCAAGCTCTTAGCATCATTACTAATCTTCAAAACCTCTAACCCATTCATAGTCGCATTGGTGATATCAGCAAGAGAATCAGGTCCCACGCTAACGGTTAAAGATCCACCAGAAGAAGCGTTGGAGATGTAATCATTAAAGTAAGGAACTCTAAGACCGTTAGTCAACGAAGACAAATCAAGACTTCCATGAGCAAGATCATCATTCACATAAAGATTGAAAACAAGTGTGTTCATCGCTTGGCTGACAATATCACAGAAGTGAACACGAACAAAGTACCTGAACTCCGGATCCACAGGGAGAACCCAAGTCAAGTTAAAACTCGGACTCGCTACATTCGCTGCTTCACCCATTGTATCAGCAGTCGCATAAACCATGTTGGGAGCTGTTTCTTGAGTAGCGGAAACAGAGTATTTGATGGAAGAAGGGTTTGCCGTTACTACAAGAACAGAGCTGTTCACGTGGAGATACTTTGCATCGTTCTCCCATCGTCTCCCCAACGTGTCGTTCTCTGAGGTTAACAATGGTCCTCCCATGTTCAACCTGTAGACTGTCTCAAACGCGAGGTGAGAGAGAGTGACTGGAGAGGAAGGGTTTAGAGTTGTAGCTTGGTCGGGGATAAGGTTGTCTGGAACAGAGATAACTTGAATCGCGTTGACAAACACGACGGAACTGTTTGAAGGGATGAAAGTTAGCGTTAACGAATCTGTAGTGACATTGACTATATACTCCTTGAAGATGTAAGAAGAACCGTTTTGGTTCTTGAAAGAGAAGTTGTTCAAGAGGACGAAGTCGTCTGTTAGGACAGTGATTGAAGCGGATGTTAGATTCCAGGTGGAGCTTTTGATTGGTGAGAAATGGAGACGGATCCAATGTCGACCTAATGATGTGATTTTGAACCGGTATGAAGCTAAACCGGAGAAAACACGAGCGGTTTGGTAGATCGAGAGGTTGCTGGAGCTGGAGTTGGTTGCTGCTACGGAGGAGTTTCCGGTTTTGAGGAGGAGAGATGATGAGTGGAGAGAATCTGGAACAAAGGTTCTGCCTTGGAAGGTTATGTTCTGTGATGAGCCACAAGAGATCAAGTAGTTATCAGGCGGAGTGTACAAGGCTAATGAAGTATAACAAGATAGGAACAGAACAAGAAGTGGTCTTGTAATGAACACCATTTTTTGTAAAGCTTGGAACTTTAGTAAGAACCCTAATCCCCCAAATCTAATCCCAATGCCAAAAAGAAGAGCTGTTTTTTCTTTGAGATTGCTATTGAAGAAGGTGAAGAGCATGGGGGATGTGATTGGGGGAGAAGAAGAATTTGGAAGCTTTGGATTCACATGGTGAGAAACCTAATTGGTGGAGAATGTATGTTTTGGGACGAACATGAATCGATCAAAGTCTATAGAGCAGAGAATGAAATGGGAAAAGACAAGGACTTTTGAAGGTGGTAGTGTTTCTGCAAAATTTCTTCTATGTAGCTAACTTTACAGGCTGGTTCGTTACAAGGGGCCTACTACACAAAAAGAGATGAGAAAGCGATACTAAAATTCAATAGAATATTAATAGTAGTTTGTTGTTTTGGCTTTTGAATTAATAACGACATTTTTACATATCATACGGTTTACAGTTGACCTCAAATCACAATTTTTGTTTGTTGTTGTGCGACTATTCACTTGCAACTTATATTATTTATGTTTTGAAATTCTGTGAGTTATTTTTTTGTTAATTCATAAAGATTGCGATGGATTAAAAAAACTTTTGATTAGAGGAAAAGCATGATGTGAGTGACATTGTTTTAAACTCTTATGTTGTGTACTGATGACTCATCAGTGATGAGGTTGCATCGCTGCGGGTATTAGCTGTTAATTAAATTATTTTGTGACGTTTAAGGGTCTAATGGGACACAAATGATAACAACCTGAAACATGCTCAACGGCAAAACGATTAATGGAAAACACTACAATAATTTTTTTAATTAAAACATTAAGGAAAAAAACATGTTCAACAGTACGAAGAAACGCAAGAACATTTTGTAATCGGATCCGACGTTGCAACACCCAAATGAAAGGTCCTAGTGGTACAAAGAGAACTATCATACGCGTATATTATTATTATCATGATACATCATATACTGACTGATATACAAATCAAATATGATTGTTCCTAAAAATTTACAAAACAATATTGTTTTAAAAGGAAAAAGCAATAACTTTTTAAATTATTATTAGACATTAATAAATTATAATACAATATAACACCAAAACATTATTTTTATAAAACAGAAAGAATATATATATATAATATAAATGTCTATTTTGTCCCTGTAACAAAAGTTCTAACCTGAACAAGAAACTTGGATAAATTAACATGCTAAATGACTAATGCAAATAAAATGACTTGTAATATATATATATATATATATATCACAAATCACAAAACGGCGTGTCTTGTATTATAATCTTGCTGCACACTTTTAAAAGTTCACCTCTTTGTTTATCATATACCATTTTTTTCTCTGAGAAAACCACACCCACTCAGCTTCTAATATGGGATAACGAGTTGGGCTTTAAGATCATCATCTGTACCAGCCCGATTAATGAAAATGGACCGATCAAAGGATAAATAATTTAATATTATATGTTTTTATATTAAGCTGATTAATAAGCGAGAAAACACTTCCTTCTTCTTCTTCTTCTTCTTCCTCTCCGTTCGAAAATTCTCTCTTCACACTTGCGAAACCATGGATCCAGATTCCGATCATCCTCACCTCCCTACCATAAAAATCCACCACCCTCCTTCCCCTCGCCACTCTCCCCACCACCACTCCTCCTCCTCCGCCGCAACTCCAACTCCCACCGCCGGAGCCCGCCGCAAAATCGGCGTCGCAATCGATCTCTCCGAAGAAAGCGCCTTCGCCGTCCGCTGGGCCGTAGATCACTACATCCGTCCCGGAGACGCCGTCGTCCTCCTCCACGTCTCCCCGACCTCCGTCCTCTACGGCGCCGACTGGGGACCTCTCCCTCTCAACACCACCCAACGAGATCCATCCTCTAAGTCTCAGCCTAGTCAGGAGGATTTCGATGCTTTCACTTCGTCGAAAGTGGCGGATCTGGCGAGGCCCTTGAAGGAGAGTGGGTTTCCTTATAAGATCCATATAGTGAAGGATCACGATATGAGGGAGAGGTTGTGCCTTGAGATAGAGAGGCTTGGTTTGAGCGCTGTGATAATGGGGAGTAGAGGGTTTGGTGCTGAGAAGAAAGGGAGTGATGGGAGGTTGGGGTCTGTTAGTGATTATTGTGTTCATCACTGTGTTTGTCCTGTTGTTGTTGTTAGATTCCCTGATGATCGTGATGGGCCTGTGCATGGGCCTGTTGTTACTGTCAAGACTGGTGTTGATGATGATGCTGAAGGTGTTCCTCATCATCATCAGGAGCACATCAAAGGTCAGGACTGTAGACTTCTGTAAAAACGCTGTCTTTGTGCTTTAGTAGTTTACCATGTTTGATTAGGTTTAGTACTGAGTGTTGTGAGAGATTGCCATGGATTGGAACGAAGGAAAAGTAAGATCTTTATAGAGCTGAGTTAAGTTGAGTTTGTTCGATTTAGTCAAAGTAGATCCTTGTGGAGCCGAGTTGATTGCTTTGCTTACCAAATATTAGAGGATTGTGATGTTATGTTGTACATGTTACGTCCATTTACTCTTCGTATCTGCTAAGAATATTAGAGAATGTTCTCTCAAGTTAGCTCTGTAGTGTTTTACTTTTTTTGTGGTTATGGTTAATTGTCATGTAATTTTGGTAACTGATTCAGCATTTTACATGTTGCATTGCTTACACTGCTTTTCCCACCATGATTCTCTCGATGGTTTTCTTCCCTTTTAGCAGTCTTCTGAATAACTCGGAATGTGTTTTTAATTCAAATAGTCTTTACTACTGATGTAAAAGAAGATTGCTGTTGTGGCCCTTGAAGAAATGAATTTTTTTTTAAAAGTGATTTTTGGTTTTTGTTTTTAATTCCTCTGTTGGGTTTAGTATGCGGCAGACAGTATTTGTAGGTATCATGCTATAAGTACCTTGATTCTTGTCAAAGATTATATTAATTAAATTGTTCTACTAAATCGGATATTCGTTAATCTTTTATGCTGCTCGTATCTCTCAATGAAAGCTTCAGTGTAAGTAAAAAAATTTGTGTTGTTGTTTTGCTCTGATTCTTGCCTAGGAAATTCTGCAATAGCCAGAGATATTTTTATTACAGAAAAAACTATAGGAGCATGGGCCATGGGGACACGTAGAAAAACTTGGTTCGGTAACGATACATGGAACGAAAAGTCTATTCAACGTAGTATTAGTTAGATGTTAAATCTGATTGAGATGTAGCATTATCATCTTACTTTCTGGTATATAAAAGGTTATTTTGAAAACTTTTGGACTAGTTGGTATCCTGCATAATCTGTGAGTTTGAAAAGTGCTTCTTTGGTAAGACAAGTTGATGTTAGCCCTAGAACATTTTGCATTACAGTATGTTACAAGATTGAACATGTAGGAGAAATCTGAAATGTATAATACGATAAGTTAAAAATGGCTATATTATGTAGGATACATTCGTTATATTCATCATACTGTAATATGAATCGCAATACATTGTATCGTTCCTCATTTTGCCTGTGTTTTTTCGCAGATGAGTAACGCTTCTTGGGATCATGTTCAGGTTCGCACTCTCTCAGCATCCAGTTTAACTATAAAACGCATCAACTATCTTTTAGAGCTTCTTTTATCGAAACATTAGTGTATGTTTTCTTGATTGTTTTTTGTGTGTGTTTTTGGAATTGAAAAGGTACTCAAATCAAGTAGGAGTTTTAGCGCAATGGTCAGAGGAGTATGTGTGTTCTATGTTTATCTATCATGATGTTGAGGAGTTTCTGAGGGTTATCTGGAGTCTCTTGTCTTTCTCCATTTGATGGTTCTGCAGTAAACATGAAGAAGTTTGTATGATTTACTCAAACGGTTATGGTATTTTTCTTTTAGGAAAAAAAAAAAAGATGATTGTGACCATCTTTGGTAAAGTATGGTAGTGTAGGTTTGTCCTGTTGTGTGAGAGTGAATGCTAAATCTTGTTTATTTTGGTTTGGCTTTGTTGGATTTTAGATGAAACTCAAAGATGAATGTATGAAATGAAACAAGTAAAGAAACAAATGTGTAACGCATTCCCCTTGGTAAAAGGTTACTTGGATAACTTGTTTGATTCTTATGAAACAAGAAAAGACACTATAACTGTGTTGATTTATTTATGTAAGGTATATTACTATATAATATAAGGTAATTTGGTAAACTTGTTTGATTCGTATGAAATGAAACAAGCAAACAAACCAAAGTCTCTCACTTCTTCTTTGGCTGTGTAAAGCTCTTTACACTGCATGGTTTCGTCCATGGTCAACTCATGAAGCAACTGTCGAATTATTATGTTGCCATTACCACTATCTGGAAGAAGTTTTTTCTATGCTGAAATTTTTGCCACGCGTTTTAGACAGCTGTTTTAACCTGCACCAAGAACGTTTTCCTCCTGCTTACAAATCATTCTACTATAAAAGGCTTTTTCCATTTCTCAGCAAGTCACGCATGGATGTTTTGAGAGGGGATGAAGTTGTATGGTGTGTATTGAAGATTATAACGAAAAGCAGCTTCACGGTTGTTTGTGCTTCGAAGCCGCTTACGTCGTGTTACAACAAAGGAATCAAGATTCTGACGTCTGTTTTGTCGGGTTTACAGATGTCAGGGTGTTGAAGTGAAGTAACTTTGAGGTAGAATTACACTAACTCTGGTAAGTATATGGTATAGGGCCACCAAAGCTTTGCCCAAGACAAAAACCGAAACCAAGTCCTAGGGTGAGAGGAACTACACTGACTAGTAATAACTACACAAAAACAATTTCAGTTTCTTTTTATATTATTGTATTCGTAGATATGTCGATGTTTTTCTAATAATAGTTTGAATGAAATACTCTGAATGTTAAACTCATAGATTTAATAGGATGTCAGGTCAAAATCACGTCCTAACTCCTAACTATTTTATATTATCTTGTCTCGCAACTATTTACTCAGTATGTAACTATCGTCAAAGAAAGTACACTTGTAATTTTACACACTGTCTATTGTTGAAAAGTTTCCAAATTATAATGCGTATTCGTACTTTTATGAATGAAAATTAAATGTTAAAACAAAGAATTATGATGACGAGAGCGATGATGCAAGGGCTTGCCTTGAAGTAGAATCTACTAGACTCGATCAAGAACCATCGACAAAGAGATCCAACGGCTAAATTATTTTCGTTGATTAAAAGTCGGACGGACAAGATTTGTTGAACCCTACCTCCAGTCAATTTTGCATACTTGGTTGTCTTCATGGGGATCGGATCATATTCATTGACATGATTGACTTGTTCTCTATCTCAATCTCGATCCTTCTCTACAAATATGTCATTGAATAGATTAGATTCTATAAAGTTGTGATGGTTATGCATTTGGTGTAACAAAAATGAGGATTGATTGGTATGGTAAACAAAATCACTGAACTATAAACTAGTATAAAAAGTAGCTTATTTGAAATAAATTTTATACTTCTTATCAAAATGATTGTAAACAGTGGAAGTTTGTTGGTCTAAAATATTAATGATTAATAAATTTGATGATTACAAATATAAATTTCTTGACAATTCTAACGTTGTAAGTAGAACCATCATCCTAGAGCTTGTATATCAAATATACAATTGTCTATATCTATCGCTGATGTAAGTGTGTTATAGGGAAAATTATGTCAGTGACTAGTTAAATTTGATCAATAGATTTGTAATAAGATAAATCAATTGTATCTTATTAAAATTATATATAACCAATGATTAAAAAGTTTAATATACGATTTTAATCGAAATATACTAATATGTTAATATAAGCATGTACTTGTATGTTCTTTAGTAATATAATACTAACTATTGTAATGTTTAACTCAAACATTCATGGACGCCACTAATTAGTACTAAAATCAATTGATTTGCAAACTCTTAATAAGTTTAACCAAGACTCAAGCTACCATTTTTTAAAGATTGTTTCGTAATTTAATCACATATAATTCAATGATTCTTGTTTAGAAAACACTCTAGAGAAACCAAGCAACTAGAAAGCTCTTTCTTCATGCTAAATAATTAAAATTAAACACAGTTTTGAGGGTGGGGGGGGGGAACTAACATGATGATGATGATGATGAGCGTGACAGCAACATATCATCATTATTATGTTTATTTTAATCATTTAAATGTTAAAATAAAAAAAAAGTTGTAATTTCCCGCACCAACTCCACCTTTCTTTTTCGCCGTCCAATACCAATCCCATTTGAATTGACCACGTAATGCGTATACCCCCCCTGTAATATCCGTCAAACTCAAAATTGCCCCACTAGTTTTGTTTCTTTCAGTTTTTAGCTAATATCAGCATAATAAAGAATAGGAATGACATTGTAATTTTCTGCTTCCAAATTCTAATTAGTTTGATTTTTAAAACAGTGATTTATGTATAAAATTCTGAGGTTACGCAAATTTAGTTAAAACCCTATTAATTGCATGTATGCAACTATGTTGTTTGTTTATCCATAAAAAAATCATTTTGTGATTAGCCACTACAATTAGTAATGTGATAACCAAACAAATAACAAATTACAATATGTGATTAATGGCAAGCTGCATATCGTAATTGTTTCTACAATATACATACGAACATGGTTTTAAATCAATTTTCGAAGATTGGTTCTCAAGTAGTTTTTCAGAGTAACAACACCATGACCAAAAGTTTATACTATTTGGCAAAAAAAGACGCAATCTTCTATTGATTTGTTTAAGAAACAGTAATGGGGTTTAAACAATCAAAATAAAAAGTATAGGGTGGGATTTAATTTGACCATATATAGAGGGTGTTGAAGCTGAAGGGAAAAAAAAAAAGCTGATGATCTTCGACCTCTATAAATAGGCTTTCTGTATCTTAAGGATCGATCAACATATAAATCAAAATCATCTAAAAGGCGAAAACATTCACAAAGAAAGCTTCAGAGATTCTCGGGAGAAGCTATATCAATGGCGACCAAAGTGTATATCGTGTATGTATATTTTCCTTATCGAGCTAATCTTAGTCTCTTCATGCTTTGCTGTCTAGTTTGATTTTTTTTTTGCTTCTTCATTGTCGATTCGTCCTCTAGGGTTGCGTAATCTTAGGTTGATAGATTTGATTCATGATTTGGGTTGAGTGAATTCGCCATTTTTGTTGTTTAATTGGGTCTTTGGATTCGAATTAGATCTCTGATACTTAGGGCTTACTTGTAAATTGCTTTGTTGGGTTTGATCTAAAGTTGAGATTTTGTTTACAGGTACTACTCAATGTATGGTCATGTGGAGAAACTGGCTGAAGAAATAAGGAAAGGAGCTGCTTCTGTTGAAGGTGTTGAAGCTAAACTATGGCAGGTGAGATCTGCTTCCTATTTTCTACTTCTTTGACTCTGTTCTTGAGCTGCTGCAGTGAGACACTATTGTTTACGGATATAAGTGGCTTTTAATACTAGGATTATAGTCTAAAAGTAGTTTCATTGTGTATCTGGGAGAAAGGATTGGACTTTATGTTTTAGTGATAAACTATGTTTTGGACTATGAGTGGATACTATGCCCTGTAATACTAGGATTTGAGTCTAAACCTAGTTTGTATATCTTCCTTCACAATAACATTTGTTGTAGTTTGAGTCCAAATCACAAGATGCCATTAGGCTTATAGATTTACAAATCTATCATTGAACTTGTTGAGTTGTTGTTTTCACAGGTACCCGAGACACTCCCAGAAGAAGTACTATCTAAGATGAGCGCACCACCAAAGAGTGAATCCCCAATCATCACACCCAACGAGCTGACTGAAGCTGATGGGTTTGTCTTTGGATTCCCTACAAGGTTCGGTATGATGGCTGCTCAGTTCAAGGCCTTCTTGGACGCAACCGGTGGACTCTGGAGGACTCAGTCACTCGCTGGTAAACCAGCTGGTATCTTCTACAGCACTGGCTCTCAAGGTGGTGGCCAAGAAACCACCGCGTAAGTTGTTCTCTCATCAAAACAACAAACCACTTCACTTCATCATCTCTTGCCTATATCTTACAACACGTTCTTGTGGTAATCTGTAGATTGACGGCGATAACTCAGCTAGTTCACCACGGGATGGTGTTTGTCCCCATTGGTTACACATTTGGTGCTGGAATGTTCGAGATGGAGAATGTGAAAGGAGGTAGCCCCTATGGAGCAGGAACATTTGCAGGAGACGGTTCAAGGCAGCCAACGGAGCTGGAGTTACAGCAAGCATTTCACCAAGGCAAGTACATTGCAGCCATCACCAAGAAGCTCAAGGGATCTACTGCTTAGAGCTTTTTAAAAAAAGAAGAATACTATCAATAAGGAAAAGAATACTAGACTGGTTTGGTTCTGCTTATATATATAATCATATATTCTTTCTCTCTTTTGTGATTTTTTTCGGGTTTAATTATTATCAACTACATGGTATTGTTTCACCGTAGTAATTCTTGTCTTGGTTTTACTTTTACGTATAGAGGATATGAAATGATTTATGCTTGTGTTGCACTCCAAACAAAACTTTCAAAGTAATTATTTTTATGTTTGGTTCCTCATATAGCTAGCTGTTGTTTAAGTTGAATTACGCTTCTCCTTAAGCAGGACCACCAAAGACGAGTAAGTGAATGAAATTACTTTAAAAGTAATGATCCTCAATGGTAGGACCAAAATCACAGTGACCTTATTTTCTATGGAATTCACTATTCAAGGCTACATTTATTGGTTATCCTGGAGGAGTGAGAGTGTTCTTGCAAACTATCAATCTGATCCATGTTGACTGAAACAACAAGAGCTAAGTTTTAGTACGGTGAAAAAGCTTGGCTCTTGTTGGAAGTATTGTATTGGAACAATCAAACTTGTTGAAAAAGCAACATTTTGGATAGACTACTTAAGAACGATGATCATCTGCATGATATTAAAATATTAAAATCTCATACAATAGCATGTCTTCCTTTTTCTTTCTTTTTGTAAACTTCTGCCACTATGTTTTTTGGAATAGTTTTCTTTACTCAAATTGAGTCTGTTACATGTGAAGAAAAAAAAACAATATTAGGCCAGGTTTGTGGTCTTTGATGGCCACACAGGGAACAATTGTTCTCACAACTTGGCGAAATTTCATCATATTGTTTATTGCTACTTACAAGATGATATGTATATTCATATACTATATGTGCACTATGAAGATGCAATATTAATTTATATGACGTTAATGTGGAACTGGATTAAGTTGATAAAATACTTGCTCGAGTTATATAATAGCTTGAAAATGCAGGAGATTATTATATTACATACAGTACATAAACTGTCGGATTTACATACATATTATTTATTTAATTAACTCAATAATATTCTTTAGCCCCAAAATAAGCTATTTATTCGATTCTTGAATCTTTGATGATTCTTGTTCATCTCTCAATGGTATATATATGGAAAACTATAGTTTACTAGAAACACATACAGTCAGTAAATTATTATGGCGTTCTAATGATTTTTCATTTGAAACATTTATATGCGTGTTTAAATATAATTCTCTCATATTTTAGATATATATATGTGTGTGTTTGCTTGACTTATTAATATTTCTTCTCTTTTTAACAAATTCACCCCAGCTAATAACTTGAAAGTAAAAGTAAAAAAAACTGGATTAAAGAAACATAAATTGCCTATGTACATATGATTAGGAGCTAAGCATAGTTTTAAAACAACGGCCAAGCAATAAAATTAAATCTAAGATTGAAAGTAAAATTAGGTAGACAAACATAATGATTAACCACTTTTTTTTGGATATTCATCGGATTACAAAAACAGTTCATATTCGCCTCTAGCTCATACATAGTCTCTCTTTTCCTCAAAGTTATCTCACTAGTTACTTCCCCATTGCTTGTGACCAGGGATCCATTTTGGACACTTGGGGCTGAAGTAAGTCTTAACAACCCTAGAGTTCAAAAGCTCAATGATCGGTGCAAACTTCACACACCTCGGTGTCTTGTACTGATTGATCGATGCCCCTAGACTTATTGCATAATCCATGAGCTTATCAAAGGTCCCTGACTCGACTACCTTGATCTCCAACGGTCCAATGGACTTGTCACTGACCCTTCCTTGTCTATACACACTGTTAAGTGATTCCTCTATGGTTAAACAACAATCCTCCAAGACCGAGGGAGGAACCGGCGTGTTACCACTCAAGCAGAGCTCCCAGAACAAGACATAGTGGCCAGGGATAGATGATGTGTCTGCATAGCTAGTGTACTCGGAGAGTGAAGCATCGAAAGGAACAAGATGTGTTACCGCGTTTTTAACTGCGTTTTGAAGCTCGACCTCGTCGGTTTTGTCTGAATCAATGCTTAGGACCACGTTCTTGCGGCATATGAAGCTGAATTGTGGTGCATTGTTCTTGAAACCAGCCACTCTTAGGACATCACCCACTCTGTATCTATACAATCCTAAGAATAAGATCACAAAACAACACAACATTCAACATATATTCAGTCTTTTGTAACAAAAAAATTAATATTTAGATGAAAATTTATTTTGTTTACCGGCATAGGTGGTGACGACAAGCTCATACTCTAGACCAAGCTTGACATCAGCGAGATCAACAAGCTCTTGCTGTTCTTTCTCAGTGAGTGATTTTGGAAGACTGATAGAACTAGTGACTCCATTATTTCTCTGAACAGGCAAGAACTCGAAATAGGCCATGGTTGGTATGAGAGTGTAAGAGACCTCGCTTGGTTTGCAAAGCGGCCTGAGATTCACACCAAAGTAACACTCGGAAGAAGCATACATTGTGCAAACCAGAGGCAAACCATTGCTGTAATAATCCAAAGTTGGAATATACTGTGACATTGTCCCAGTCACAATCACATCCACATACTTTGTGTTTGGCCAAAGTCTAGTGATGATCCCTTGCCAAGAGGTCTTCCTGCATTCGGTTTCGATGAAATCCGCAAGCTTTGGATCCGGTTTAAGAATCTCCTGAACCGCCTCACGAACCGAAAGATCAGTTATCTCGGAGTTGATGGTACCGGTTCTAATATCATGGCTTAGCTCAGGCCAGTGTTTCTCAAGAAACTTGATAGCTCTGATGAAACCAGAGGCAAAGACAGCACCAACACGAAGTACCTCATTGTGTTGGCATAAACCACAGAGCATTTGAGAGTACATGCTCTGGTAAGAGTCAGGACAAAGGATGGTCTGGTTAGGGCTTGTGTAGTTGGTGTAAGGGTCATAGGGTCTGTTTTTGAAGTGAGAGGATTTGTAGTAACTGGTTAAGACAGGGCGAGCAGGGAGACCACCTGGTGTCTTGGACTCGGATTTGATGAACAGAAAGTACATTCCTTTGCCTTTGTCAAGACCAGGAACAAACTGGCTCATCACAGGCATCAAGAGACTATACAAAAGTGATCTTCTATCTAGCTCCTCTTCGATGGTTGGCATCAGTTTCCTCTCTCCACCAGATGTTCCAGAACTGTTTGATACATTGAACATACATCAATGCTAAGCTTCAAACGAACGGGTGATAAAGTTAAATTTTTTATTGAGTACCCATTAAAACCAAGACTGACCCAATAAAGATTCGAAGCTTAAATCTCAGCCAAAGTGATTAAACAGAGAAAAAAAAAAAAACAGAGCAAAACAGAGTAAAACAGAACAACAAAAACAATGGACAAACCTGGTGAGGAACTCGGAGATGGGGCTAGAACAGAGGATTTGTGACTTATCACCATTAGCGATTCTATTGATCTCAGGCTGAATATCTTCGTACGTTACGACAGGCATGACGTGTTTGAAAGTCTCTCGGTCGGTTCGTCCTTGGAGCCCGTGTCGTTTGAGGTACTCAACGTCAGCATTGCGTGAAAGGATCTCCTCAAGAACCCGTATCTGGACATCGTCTGCGTTCGAGGTCACTTCCTCGATGAATTGGAGTTTGTTTTTGTTCTTCTCCGCGAGAATCTGATCAGGGACCTCCAAAACTTCAAGCTTTGGTGCCTCAGGCATCGTTTATGTGTTTTAACTTGGTGTGGTTTCAAAGAGAGAGAGACAAAGAAGAGTGAGAATGGTGAATAAGCTTGGTCTGGTCTTAAAGCTTTAAGGGTGTGAGGAAGAATGGAAGAGACAGGTTTCATATATAGAGGGAAGGAGGAAGATGATGAAGACGTTGTTCGAAGGGTATAAAGGTAAAATATCAATATGTTATATCCAGGAGTTAAGTGAACGGCTTACTATTCGTGTTTAATTTGATTTAATGTTCTTTTGGTCAAATTTTTTTATTTAAATTACTATATTTAGTTTCATTAGAAAAGTATGACATCTTCTATTTTTCGCAATGGTCAATATCCATTATGTATTGAGTAATATTTTAAGGACATTTAAACTATATAGTAATCTTTAATTCGTCCACTTTATTTACCGCGTATAAAATGAATTAGAACACATTTAACCCACGGTTCTTAGACCATCCGCAACAAAGAGTCCTTAAACAGAATCTTTAACAAAATATTAATTTTATAATTAATGAGTCCCATAAATAGTCAAAGATTTTATCTTTAAAATTCTTATGTAAGGATTGATCCTTACACTATTTGCGGGCTACATTGCCCACGTGGCGGCACGCGAATGGTTAGTTTTTTTTAAAAAAAAATCTAAAATATTTTTATATAATCCGAAATGCCCTTTTTTTTATTCTCCTAAGGACTCCTTGTTGCGGATGGTCTTAAGGGGTGGGGTTCATATTTTTTAAAAAACTCATACCTTCTTTCTTTTCTGCAAGAGACAATTTTTGGGAAATTCTTAGACTGTTAGCGGATCCCACTGACATATGGCGATCCGCGATTGATTTACTTTTTTTTAAAAAAAATCAGAAAAAAAAGAAAAAAGGAAAAAAAGTTAAGAACCACTTAAAGACTCTTAAGTTAATCATGCTCTTAGATTTTGGTCAAGTTTTTTACCCCAGCATTGAACTTAAATAGTTCATTAATTATGGCAGACGCATATGCAACTGGAACATGTAATACTGTTTTAAACTTGTCACGACTAAGATTAAAACTCGATAAGATGTATATTAATCATGTTAAACTTATAGGTTTGATATGCATGGTTCAGTTTTCCATTAGCATGTTAAACTTATAGGTTTGATATGGTTCAGTTTTCCATTAGACTAATCTGACATACTAACCTAAGAGAGATACGAAAGGGCATAAATGTGGGCACAGATTTTATAACGGGATTTTTACCCGGTTGACCAGGACAGTGAAACAGGCAATATCCGGTTAATCCGCAGTAGTTTCTAACGGAGTTGTTCCCCCAAAAGCCTTTTATAAAACCCTAAGTTACACCACCATCTCCGTTTCCCGGACACACCCAAAAAACGGCGTTCCCTTAGAACTTGTCGCATGAAGAAGTGGAGCTAGATAAAGAGTTGGGGGACCATTACAGCTGGACTCCATTGCTATTGGTTGACCCGTGTACGTGGTGTTCTACTCTACTAGTTTGGTGCCTTCACGTAGTTTTCTTGCTCCATTTGTTATAAGTTTTATCATCCATGAAAATCAAATGAGTGTATAATCAACATTTTGTTGAGTGTGAACACCTTATATGTTTCCTTCTAGATGGTTTTATAAAGGGGAATTGGGCCAAAAAAAAACTTCAACTTTACATGAATTACCAAAACAAACACAAACATATTGACTGGCCAAAAAAACATTGAACTATATTTGACTTTTAAACTTTAATCAGTAAGTTATCATTGACTCGCCAAGTAAACACACAGTTAGTAAACTTGACAGAATGATTGAACGACGTTTGCAAATGTCGTTAAGTAAAACGATATCGTTTTGAAATGGGATGAAACGACATCGTTTTGAAATGGGATGAAACGACATCGTTTTACCTGTTTTTATTATCAAAAAACATGTTGATCACTTGTGTTGAACTTGAGAAGTCATGATCAAATTACGAGGTTTCTTGCCACTGTGCCAGTGGCACTTTTAAAGAAATCTCTATTATGTTTTCTTTTATTGAGTATCAAAATAATTTCAAAAAAAATCTAAATTCTATTTTAAAAATTCCAAAAATCTTAAAAATTCAAGAAAATTCTGAAAAAGTAAAATTATAATTGAAATTACAAATATTTTTAAAAAAATCAAAACATTAAAATTTTCAAAAAATCTAAAATAATTCAAAGAAATGCAACGAAATTAATTTAATGATTAAAAAATCGAAACCTATTTTTATATAAATTAATGTATCTATTTTATCTCAAATATATTAATTTATAAAAAACGAAAAACTTCCAAAAAAATAAAAATAAAAAAGCTAAAAAGTTAAAATGGAAAAAATTAAAATTAATAATAAAAATAATTTGAAAATCTTATATAAATGAATGCATGTAAGATAATATACAAAATTATATTTATCACACTATATTTTTCATATGATTAATGTATTTAAGATAAAATACACAAATGATCTTAGATACATTAATTTTTATAAAAATAAGTTTTAAAATTATTTTAATCATTATTTTTTGTCATCTTTTTAATCATTAGTTTTTTCGCATTTTTTGGATTTCTTAAAATTTTAAGATTTTTAGTTAATTTTAGCGAAAAAATAAAATTATTTGTCATTTATTTTTTATTTTAATATTTTCAAAATATTTCTAATTTTAGAATTTGTAAAATTTTAAGGTTTTTAAAGATTTTTTGGATACTTAATTAAAAGAAATGTTAGAGATATCATTAGAAGTGTCGTTAGCATAGTGGCAAAAGACCATGTTGTTTGGCTTTGAGTTCTTGTGTTCGAGTCCTGAAATCGACATGTTTTCGTTTTAAAAGCACATAAAACGACGTCATTTCACTTAACGTCCTTTTGAGTTAAGTGAGTCAATGATGAATTCTCAAATAAAAGTAAAAAGTCAAAGAAAGTACAATATTATTTTGGTCAACTTCGAGTTCATGTTTTATTTGGCAATTCGTGCAAAATTCGTGTTTTTTTGGCTGAATTCTCTTTTATAAAGAAAAAAATCTTCAAAATATTAGCAAACGTCTAAGAGACTTAGATTTTTTTTTTTTGACATGAAACGTCTTAGATTGTTAAACTCAAATTTCGCTAATGAATTATATCACATAGGGAACACTACTAGTTGACCTCAAAGTCTAGATATTAACTTGAATTAGATACGAGACCATGGTAATATTTAGCAAAGATATTATTCCCGTCAAAGTGTCATCTGCTTTTCAATTTATATTCTTGTGTATCTAAGCTTAGTTGTCAATGACTGTTTTGGAACGTTCTATTATATAATGCAAGAAAATTCTAGAAGAAAAAAAAATAAGAAAAGGATACTAGATGGAATGATCTATAGAAGGACGTCTGTTGTAGGTTTTGTTTGAATTTTAAATGTAAAACAACTCTATGAAAAAAAAATAAAGGATTGATGAAACTACGCAATTGTTTTATAGAGAGGGACAATATTATTACGATATGTTTATGAAGTTGCATGTACATATACGAACACATACAGAGTACTTGTCTTATCATGAAAAAAAGAATATTTATTCTTTTGCTGACAAATTAAGTTCAAATTTTATTCGCCAAGCATCAATGTTTAATCGTCCAAACTCAACATCAATAAAAGTCACTGGTCGTATACACATATTGTAAACAAATGATCAGTGGACGTCGTCAAATTCGTACAAACGTATATCACTGATCAAAAGTATATAAAAGATTATTCAGATAAATTTATTAGGTCTCAAAGACATATTACCGCTAATTCAACTACTATACTATGGTGCATATTACTACATAAGCACTTGAAAGAGACCATACTAAACTTACTACATAAGCACTTGAAAGAGACCATACTATACTTTAGCTTTAGATCGGTGCCTAACAAATTAACATATGCGTAGATGAACTATACAAGGTAACATTCTCTAATTCGTGTTTGTTTTCCTTTTTTTCGCTACCGTGTTTGTATTTAAGAAGTCAAATAATTAGACCATGTTTATCCCCGACCTTTTAAAATGGGGTTCTTAACTTAATTTGACTATTTTTAATTTTTTTTAAAAAAATTTGGTTAAGAGACGGCTCTTAGGTTTCTTATTTAAGAGATAGTTCTTAGGTTTTTTTAGCTAAAAGTTAAGAAATGTCTCTTAAAAAGTTAAGAACCCCTGATAAAAGACCCCTAATAAACATGACCTTAGGTTTAAAAATTGACATGCCAAAAAACCTGAACCGGTCAAATTTTTTTTGGCTAAAAAGGTAGTTAATATTAGAACAAATATCCCTGATTTTATGTTGAAATTCGTCTAGTTTAACAATTAAACTTTAGAACATGATTAACCTTAAGAGCATTTAAGGAGTTTTTAACTTTTTTTTTGCTGATTTAAAAAAAAAATAAAAGATGAATTAATTGCGTACCGCCATGTGTTAGTGGGGCATGTGAACAATTCAAAAAAACTTTTAAAATTTGGCTCTTGCAGAAGAAAAAAGATAGTTAGTTTTTAAAAAAAAATATGAGTCACGCCTCTTAAGATTCTACCTAAGAGGTGGGGTTAATCGGTCTTAGGCTTATACTATTATGAGTTAATCTTTTTTTAAGATGTAAAATTCATAATGGAAAATTTTGTAAATAACATCACAAGATAAGGTCAGAGCAACCGGGTCTGCGTTTTCTATATCCGGTTTCCGATTTTAGGCTCGCAATCTCCGTTATTCCCGGGGATGATCCATAAATTAACTAGGCAATTCCAAGAAATATATAATTAGAACGATATGAATCATTTAAATAATGACAACACAAAATTAATACTTAAAACTTTTATCAAAAGATAATATGAAGAAGAGTTTTACTTTATTTATTTTGTTCTTGACACGAGCCATCCGGTACTGCCACGTGGGAGCTCCCCCACCGATAAGATCGAAAATCAGGTGGTGGCGTCAAGGTAGAACTGCACTCATTGAGTTGAGGCCAGTTCCGTAATAAATAAGCATATCTAGTAGTGTGAGGCGTTTTCTGAACCTTTTTTTTTCCATAATGTACAAACCGTACTTAATTAGTGGGTTCTAACTCGATACGTTTCATCGCGACACAAAGAGTTTTTGTGCTCTACGTAAAGGCTTTGGGAGGCACCGACGGATCATTACAAATCTTTGACCATTGATACTTCTCTAACTTTACCGAAGGTGTCAATTTGCTTCTTCTTTTTTTTTCGTATAATTTATCTAAAGTCTCGTCCATGCACATGTAATCTCAACCTAAACGGCTAAACCTAATCAAATATATATACTTCGCACGTGATATTGCAAAATCTATACGACGTACTATATATTCTATAGATTATACAGAATCTACCTACGTGTGTTGTACTTGTAAACTAAGAAAAGGAGAATAGATAACTAAAGCTGCTAATTAATAAGATAAATAATAATATATTTGAAAAAGCTGCTAATCTATGTTAATTACTGGATTTTGGAATAACTTATAATGATGGTATCACAAAGTGCATGTGGATGGTTGAAGTTGAGAGATGACTTTATGATTTACTCTTTTTTTTGGCTTTATGGTTTACTTACAGGGAACATCAAATAGAATATAAGCGTTAATTAATTAATTACTGTTAGTTAATGCTTAATTAAATTAAATTTTCATTAATATCAAATTAGTTCATGGAAACCAATGACATGGTCCCTGATTGTTTTTTTGTTTCCCGATCCCGTGAGATATAGTCAAAACTCAAAACCCTAGTTGTTACATGTGTACACACCAATTTTCCGGTTCAATGTAAAAGTGAAAGCTGGCAAGTTTTTCAGTAAATAATGTTTTGTAGGTCCATTATTCGAAAAATTGTCGAACCATCCAAAACTTAAAAATGAAAAATATATTCTGTAGACAGTACAAATTTAATCTTTCAAATGTACCATAGTAGTCAGCTCCATACGAATATATACATATACAGTGCCTGTACATATACTACCTTTCTTTTAATTTTTTTCCGTTAGAACAATTACAAATACACAACTATATAATTTTTAACGTCGTGTGTAACATGAAGGCATGGCCATGTGACCGTATCTGATGAGGTGGTTAAAATGATATAGTATATTTAGGGATGCAATCAAGATTTCAAGTAAGAATTAGAGTGGAGACGACTGAAAATTGATTGGGTAGGGGAAGATTCAAAAACCACATGAGAAAGTGGCTTATCTTTGACAGTCGAAAAGGGCGTTGGAGATTGTGTTAAAAATCTCTATTGCTCATCTTTTTTATGTAGATGGAATCTATAAATAGTGACATAAATCATGGAGCTTTTTTTTCTTTTCTATGGATCCATATTTTTGTGCATATATGTGTGATATATCTTCTAGAAGCGCAATAATATTTGCGCCTCCTGGTAAATAATATTTCTGTTTCAAAAATATGTTTTAAAAATTCAAGAATATTAGAAATATTTTTATGGTTTCAAATAAACAAAAATATATCTTTTAAATTTTATAATTTATCATTAAATAATATATTAAAAAGTAAAAGTATATTTTTTGAAACAACTTTTTTCTATAATGTTGCTCTTTTTCAAAATGGAGGAAGTAGTATTTTGTAATTTTCCAGAAGTATATCACTTATTCCACGACCAAATTTGTGGCTACATGTTGATGTAGTTACCCTGCCATACTCGGCTTATTTATACTGTTTTTGTTTTTAAAAAAAAAAAAATCTGATAAGAGATATTATCCATTTTAATATTATTTTCGTCAATATTATCTAATTTATTCAATTGTATAGTTTAACATTACCTAACTTATTTTTGACAAAAAAACATTATCTAACTTATTCAATTGTATAGCTTAACATATTGGCATACATGTTTTTTGCCCACGAAACTTTGCAGACTAAATTTTAAAAGTATTTGTAGGTTATTTTCATTTAGCGAATATGGTTTTAGGGTATGGTCGTGTTTTTTATTCTCCAGCTATATTACGAAATGTTCAAATTAGAAACATTAAAGGGAAGTTGGATCGTAATTGGAAAAAATCAGGTCTCAATGAATATGTTTTTGACTATTGTACGAAGAATCGTACGGTCTTCGCACAAAGACAAAGGCAAGAAATGAAATGACACATGCCACATACAACTTTGAAATAATAAAAGGATAACAACATCAATGGCCTTTTGAATTTTGGTAACGAAGGTAAGGGCGGTGAAGAACGGAAAGGTAAAAACTGTACGTAGGTGGCCTAGTGGTTCCTGCGAAATCCGCTCACACACGACTACCCGAGGTCGCCAGTTCGATTCTCGGGGAAAGCGGGGTGGAACTGAGTTAGCTAAAAAATCCTGTGCTCGCAGATGGCCTTTGTGAGGGGGTTTCTCGAGCACGCCTTGGGGATTTCTGGCGAGGTGGCCCTTCGGGGTGAGCTCAGTCACTATAAAAAGTTCAACCTATACAGTTTCAACCAGCGCTTGTGGGCTGGTGGTAATGGAACCTCGGCTGAGGTGCCCGCCACCCGACTTCGAGTGCTGGCCACAGCGGATTTAACATGGTTTCCGTTTGGCCCCCAGGACCGCCTTCGGGTGGATAGTCGGACGCCCAAATAGTGTTCGGAGACCTGAGTTATCAAAAAAAAAAAAGGTAAAAAAAATCACGAGCATATAAATAAAAGTTCGATGTCGACAAAAAAACTTTGATTTGATTTTAAAACTTTATCTAAAAGCATGATTCCAATGCGATGCGTCACTTCTTCATGCATTATCATTACACCACGCCACATCTTTTTATTATATCATCTATGATTTTTACTGATAATCCACCAAACTACGCAAATACGAAATAAACTCATACATAAGTTTACAAACATTTACGATTCATACAATTATACCGTCATATTTAAAAAAACGTTCCTATACGAAATATTTTTCTTTATATTTCATATAATCCCCCACCTGGGTCCGGTCAAGCTGAGGCGACGCTTCACCCGGGAGGGTTTTCAAACTCGGCCGAAGCAAGGACCGAGACCTCGGGTGTCCAGAGCGAGGCGCGGTAGTTTCCGCATGGGTGGAGAATCGAACCCGGATGGTGGTAGCCACCAGAGCCCGTCCCTTACCACTTGGACTACCTCGTCCGGACAACTCACTTTTATTTCTTACTCCAAAATAGATATTACAATTTTTTTCTAACTTTTTTTTTTAAATTCTACATTTAGAACAATATTAAAAATTCTTTAAAAGTGAACTTTTAAGTTAATCTCATCTTTAAAATATAGCTTATGTGTTAAAAATAACAAAATACCTAAAACCTCTAAATATTCTACTGTATTTAGAATTTGAATATCTTACTGTATTTAGAATTTGAATATCTTACTGCATTGCGTTGTCCATAACAACATTACTGTGTTATCTTTGAGACGATTCCTATTATCCTATATTTTTTAATAAAGAGTTTTCTTGAATTAATAAAAGTCAAACAAAATATTACTACAAAGAAGGAGAAAGTTTAAGGCATAAGGGATTTATTGCATGTGCATTAAGTATCTTTTTGGAATGATTATATATTTTTAAAATTAGACATAACAAATAATATTCGACCTTATGGTGTAGTTAATTAAAAAGGAAAACCAATCAATTAGTTAAAGATCTTTGTTCTTATAATCAACGTTTACAAATAAAACTGAACCATTTTTAATCTTAATCTAAATGCA
This sequence comes from Moricandia arvensis, assembly GCA_905132765.1. NCBI lineage: Eukaryota > Viridiplantae > Streptophyta > Magnoliopsida > Brassicales > Brassicaceae > Moricandia > Moricandia arvensis. The sequence continues at coordinate 65,698 of CAJHQP010000446.1, forward strand.
TGCACCAATATAATAATTTATTCCAAATATAACATTACCGGCTAATCTTTTGATGATATTATTTCGATGTACGGTACCTACCATATTTACTACACTTGTGTACCTACTACACCACTTCTAGCATCGTCCTTACCATGTAAAACTTAATGTCGATATCTTTGTTCTTGTTGTGACAATTATTATTCTTGAAATCGATCGGTCGTGCATACTTCAAAATTATATAGAAGTACTGTTTACATTTATCTTTATCCTTGACTTTTTTGAGAGGTAACTATTAAAAGAAACCTACTAAAGTAGGGCAAATAAAAACCTCTTGCTATTGAAAGAAGGTTTGGCAAACTAAGTTTCATGTCTTATCTCTTTACTCCTCTTTCTGTAAAAAAAAGAAGAAGATTTTGCTCTGATGTTCAATCCATGGATTTCCAAATAGTGTTATCATTGGTGTCTATAGTTATCTTTGAAAATGTTTCATCATATTCATTTGGACGAGTAAAATAGTTCATCAAGGGATTAAATTTTGGGACACAAATTTTAGATGAGACTTTTCCCACACATCTATTTCCATTCAAAGTTAAATCTTGGGGAATTTATCTGAAGTGCCCATCTATTTACTACATATGAAAGATTTGAGCTACATTATATATATAAGAGAATAGATATATCTAACATAACTGAGTATTTGATTTACAGCATGATTAAAACTGAATAAAGATCAATGTTGAATCCAATAACTTGGTATAGTTTTACAAACAATATTTAATAGATGAATAATTGAATTTGTACCTTCTATAATGAAATTGAGTTTTATGAGATAAAGTTTGAGTACAGTTTATATATATATCATTCTACAAAATATTGGTTGTGATACGTCACTCGGTGAATAAAATTGAAATGCCTTTTTTGGTGTAAACATCAAATTGATATGCTTCACCAAGCAAATCGAGTATCTTGGAAAGTAACTTGTGACTATCTTCACAGAAAATTTTAATATTGTGAGCACATAATTGGCTATATATTATATTAATCCGTATGATATGCGCATGCTTAAGATTTGTTTATGCGATCAGTTTCAGACATAAAGTAGTTATATCAAGGAGTTCTTTTGATTTCTAATCAGGTTACTCACCAATATTTTTCTTTTTCTAAGTGGTTTTGATTGTTAATTTCATTTAAGTTTTAGTTATCTTGCCTTAAAGCCTTCAAGTGATGATATATTCAAACTTGCTACTTTTATATAATATGGGGTTATATTATAGCAAGACGTAATGATTTTGTAAGACGCTTTATGACATAACAAAGTTGATATCAAAACGAAATTGAAGGAAAAAATGGATGGTATGGAAACAAAACACATGCAACTACAATATGAAAAAAATGAGTGTGTCGATTTACCTTTCTCAAGTTTCGCATTGCACATAAAGATTCCCCTAAATTTCAGTCAAAAAAAAAGTTTGCATTGCACTGAAATATTAGAGTATTTTATAATTATTTTTACGTTAACATGTAGTTTCGATTTGGTATTAAAATTATCACTCTAACTACGTAACGTACTATCACTAATGGTAGACTTAGACATAGGTTTACAAACAGTGGCACGATGAAAAGCACGAGTGATTAGCAATTTCGAAAAAGATAAAACATTCATATGAATCATATAAAGCTTGACAAGATGGGTCGAAAAAGATAGCACACAGTTAAAACTCTAAAGATAGATTATCCTTAAACCATCACTGGTAAAACCTTTGAGAAACTTGGCAAACAAATTATAAGAATATAATTATTTTATTTTAAATTGCATAATAAATTTTAAAAGCTGAGACCATTGATACAAAATAAACCATTCCAAAATTCTGCTAGAAACTTATTTAAAAATTCATTTCATTCTCTTATAATTATTTTATTAGTAGGAAAATCATTGAAACTGTAGTGTATAGCAGAAAACTGCCAATTTATTTATTTTAAATTAATCTCAAATAAAAAGAGTACAAAATATTAATATTATATATATATATATATACATATATATATATATATATATATAATTATTTATACTCAATAATTGCGATTTGTTTTTGTCAACTACTCAATAATCTCGGTTATGTTTGGTCAATAACAAAAAAGAAAATTGTATATTAAGAATAAAATAGATGGTTCTACTTCTATGCGTGGTGGTACTGTAATTAGAACGTCTAAAATATTATATTATACGGTTTAAGACTTTAGTCTCCAAAAGTGAAGTTATCAACGATTTGAAAAAACAAACCAAAGCATTCTTTTACTTTCAGGCAAAAGGTGGTGCTTTTTAAGAAGGTAGGGTCATGGAGTCATGGTTAAGCGAAAGAAAGAAATAAATAGAGGGCACAATAACAAACCAAGTTGGTATTAGCATCTATAAATAAATACAAGGTGCATCAAAATGTCAGGAGACCATGAAGCTAATATCCAATGAGAAGTGATGAAATTAATCAACTCTTAATTAAGTCGTAAGAACTTTTAAGCCCATCGGTTCATGTCTCCAATAACACGATCCGGTGGGTCCATATTACTATCGAACATTCGCTTGACCACAATAACTCTATATCATTTTCCTTGAAAACAAATACTAGATCCTTTTAATTTATTTCGTGTCAATGTCACAAAACACTAATATCATGTCATTTCTTTCTGTTTACATGGGGTTACGTCATTCTAACTCATTATCCATTAAAATTCATATTTGATTTCTTAAGAAACCCTGATTTATAAAGATTTGTTCATCATAAAATTTATAAGGGATGGCATCAACATTAAAAATGTCCTTCTCTTTTAATACTATTCAGCAGTGTTCTAATATGTCTGATTATTTCCCTCTCCCTCTGGTCATGTAATATATCTATATATATTGAAATTCCATTGTCAAAAAATGAATGTTTCTATCAAATTTTTATTAGGATAATTTTTTTTTAAAACTATTTCTTATCCTGTTTTTGTGGGCAACTATTTTTATTTAGTTTGATATATATGCTATATTCTTTTTAGTCCGAAATTGAATGATTATCAGTAAACTTATTATATATGTATATATAATTTCTATATTTTTATAATATTATAAACACAAAATCATTAACAAATCAAAATTTCGATTGAGAGTTTTAGACATTGGATAGCCGTATACTTTATTCGAACTTTACCATACCATTTTTCTTTAACATTGTTTCCATCATATATGAAAGATAGTTACTGGAGGCATTATATTACACATTTACACGATGCTATATTACATGCATGAATTTGCAAGGACTTTGACAGAGTAAATCCTAGCAACAGTGCTACTGCTGATTCTTGTCGGATCATTGTAAAGACCTAAGATGTGTGGAGCTGAGAGAGCATGGAAAATAATTTAGATTGTGACATTTTGGATGATGCAATGATGGATTATTTAGCTTGGATATAGTCAGTGAGTGCCCTTTTTTCTTTGTGCAACAGTCAATGAGTGCCCTTTATATTTTTTGAGAGAAAATGATATATAGGTATATATAATAGAAGAGAAAGAAGAAAAAGTTAGGAAAAAAGAAGGAAAAGGAGAAGATCTTTTGTTGGAGACCAAAGAAGGTGGGGAACAAACTCAAGACATTTGTGGAAAACACAGAGTTGTATGGATGATAGGTTCCTTAGCTAGGCAAATAGGGTGCATAAATATGTTTGCACAAAACAATATATTCAAATATTAAACAAGAGGTTAGGAATATAGTAAGGATAGTAGACGTATACGTTCGACCCTAATCTGGAAATTTTAAATTGAATTATCTACTAAACGGGGGAAAAATTATAAGAAATACGTGACAAGGGGTTGACCGTGGAACTTAAGAAGTAGATATGAAAAATAAACGACAGAGAAATCGAATCAAATCACACATTTGACTATTGTTTAGTACATCAATGTTGGACTAGGGCATAGTTCTAGCTAATCTTTAAAAAGTTAATTATATGCGCATACGTCATGCACAAGTAGTTTTTGGTGGAACTTTTGAATGGTTGTTCTTTGACAATGACATTAGTTTTGTTTCAAAGACCATATGAATATAAGTTAGAAATCGTTTATGTTTTTTGACAATTTAGAGCATTTGACAAACAAATCTTTCAATATCTCAAAAGTCGTTATCATTTGAATTTTAATGTATACCTGCGGGATGGTAAAAATGTATGAACATTTTGAATAATTCGTAGACATATTGCCAATGGAAGATGAGGTACTAATTAGATTCATTCAATACACCTAAAGTTTGAAGACAAATTTTAGTAATGGAAAACCTTTAAGCATTAAAGGGTTTGTGTTTGTGGACCAAGCAATGTCTTGAATATGAACTGTTTTGTTGTCTACTTAGTGCGATCAAGAAGACAAAGAGGAAGACGAAGAAGACGAAAATGTGATGAATCATGATAGGATGGATAATTTTAAAAACTTTTTCAAATGAATATGTTTTCTAAGTTGGATTTTTTTTCCTAAAATTGTTTCCTCTTTTTGTTGAGTTGTGGTGTACGTGTTTTGTCAATAATATATTATATGGTTTATGTGTGACTGGGTGTGAAAGATAAGGAGGCTTCTCTTTTCTTTCTTGTTGGTAATCCCACTATCTTAAATTGTTCCCCTGAAAAAGCTATATGTCTCACCATTTCATTATCCTTTTGTGTGTTAACAGTTTTTTGTGAGGACTTCGATATTCTAAACCAAAAATTCAGACAAATAATCTACTATTTTATTTATTATATTTCAAAAAGTTATTAGATATTTTTGATTAGGGTGTTTTATATTTAATTGATCGTTATTACAATCTTGAACCATTGGTTTTTTCATCAGCAATAAAAAAACCAATGGTTCAAAATTGTATGCACGTCTACGGATGTGAGAAACCGTATGGTTTCTGTATGCAGTATTTCAATTCTGTATACGTGAACATTTGTCTTCTATACGAGGACTGTTTTTTTCCCTGAACAGAACATTTTCTCTAGAATAATTAGCTTTAAAAATTGTGACTTTGTCACTAGTATTCAGTGTATTGTTTTGTTGACACTACTACTGTGTAATCATTTATCAATGGGGACACACTTCAGTACATATAAAAATAATGACAAAATCATCAATTTACAATTAAGGGGGTATATTAAGAAAAATTTCAATGGGTACAAACACATACATGTTTTGGCTAAAAAAAAATTTCAGTATTTAAGCAGTTTTCTTTATAAAACAAACATTTTTAAGAAAGTAACTGGGTGCACTTGCACCCATGCCATAATCACGTAGGTAGATTAGCCAATGTAAACGTTTTCACGTCATATTTCCAGTAGTTAAATAATAAAGTATAATCATTTAAAAGCAGAATTTAAAAATTTGTTAACATATGCATAAGGTACCTTACAAATACTTATACTATAATACAGTGTATAATTTTAAAAGATATTATTCATAAATTTCAAGAAAAGTTATTCAACTCTAAATTTCTTTGAAGAATTTAAGGTTAACATTACAAGTAGCTTTTATAACATTACATTTGGCGTGTGTTCTACAATATCTGCGTGGATATTACTAACAACTGTGAGATTACTCAAAAACAGAGACCTGTCCGTCCCAGCTACAAGACGCGATCACGTTAGGCAATACAGGGTGGTATGCAACATCCACGCAGGGATGTTCATAAGCCTTGAGCTTCTTAATGAGCTCAGTAGATTTGTATCCGTACATGTAAATGGAACCATCAGATGAGCCAGAGACTAATGTTTCTCCATTAGGGCTGAAGTTGCATTTGATAGGGAAACCTGCGACCCAATGACCTTCGTATCTCTTGTATTTGTTGAGCTTGAAAGGCGGGTTTGCTGAGAAGATTGCTGTGTAGTTCCCGTGTGATTGAGCGATGAAGACTGAGTCTCGCGGGTGATATTTGATGCAAGGGCATGTGTATGCTTCTGCATAGACCTGGTTAGATAGAGGAACCTCTCTCGAGACATCCCAAACTATAACAGCGTTCTCACTTATATTCCTTCCTGAAACATCACTCGAGGAGATGAACCGCTTCCCACAAGGCATAAACTCAACATCAAGAATCGGACCAAGATCCTTGACGTATTCATGCACAACTTTGTTGCTCCTAACGTCCCACAATCTAAGACTACCCTTGAATCCTCCCGAAAGAAACAGGTTGACATTATCTGGATGGAACTTAACAACTCCAACAACTTGATCCTCCTTGAAAGCTTGCGTCTCTACTCCTCTCTCAACATCAAACAGCCTCGACGTGCAGTCATATCCACAAGAAAGCAGAGATAGTCCTTGCTTCGACCACTTAACATCTTTAACCGGAGACTTGTGATGGAGAAAAGCTCGTACTTTCTTCTCATCGTTGCTCCACACATTCCACACGTAGACAGCACCATCTAGCCCCGATGAAGCAAGAAGATGAACTGCAAAACAACTCTAATGAACAAATGAATGAGGCAAAGGATATAACCAAAGATTGATAACTAGAAATAAGCCCAAAGCATATCAGATAAAGAGTTTTCTCAATACTTTTAACAAAGTCAACGAATCACAAACCCTATAAAGTTTACAAATTTCACAAGAGATATAACCACAGATTTGATAACTAGGAAGAAGCCCTAAGCATATCATAGACATAAACAAACAATAACAAATCACAAACTCAATAAAGTTTACAATAACACAAGAGATATAACCAAATATTGGTAATTAGAAAGAAAAAAACTAAGCATATCATACAAAGAGTATGCTCAACACTAAACAAAGTCAACATATCACAAACTCTTAAAAATTTACAAATTTCACAAACACAAGAGATAATTACCAAAGATTGATAACTAGCCCTAAGCATATCATAGACATAAACAAACAATAAAACAAAGCTAACCAATCACAAACTCTATAAAGTTTGAAACTTTCGATAAGAACATACCATGATTTGTTGACCAATCAATAGAAGTTACAGCCTTTGAATGACCGGTTAACGAAACCGACATCCTACTCGGCATTCCGGTTCGAAAAGAGGATCCTTTTTTTGATAGAACATGGCGAGGAACTTGCGAATCAGAGATGCTCCCGAGAACTGAGATTTAATCAAGTTTAATACTTTATTAACAGAAGATAACGGAGACTAACAGTAATCAAAAATTTACCAGTGGGAGAGTTAACAGAAGGTTTCTGAATCGATTCCGAGCTTTGGTTTTGAGTCGGAGTAGTTGAAAGAGAAGCTAGAAGCGATCGCTCTCTCTTGGAAACGTACCGAACTGGAACTGATGAAGAGCTGGTTTGAGGATCGCGATAAGAACTGTACGGAGGATTTGGTCTACGTGTTGGTTTGTAATGTCGCTCCTCCGGTTCAGGATATGGTCGCTTTGAAGGAAGAGACAGTGTGGCGGTTATAGATGTTAACCGGTTATTATCGGTAACCGGTTCAGGTTCGTCATCGTCGGAGTCATTAGCGTAGGAGTTGCGTAAGAGATCCATCGGAGGACTCTGTTTTGATTTGAACCACCACCGGAGAGGTGTTTGTATGTAGATCGGAGTGTCGATTTTAGCTGAACTTTCGTGGGCTTTATTTTGGGCCAAGAGAATAGGCCCATTATCAAGGATGGGCCTAATAATCAGAACCACAAAATAACCCTTTTGTTCGCAGAATCCCAATCGGGCTTCTCGTTAGGGTTTTAGCTCTGAAAGTTAAAACCTTTTTGTTTCTCGAAGATCAGAGGAAGACGTCAACACTCCGATCTTTCGATTGAATCGATGGCGATGGCTATGAGACTCCCGGCGATAGCGAGAGCGGCGACGGAAATGGCTGCGGGTCCCGTTGGATTGAGACGTCTCTTCTGCTCGAACGCTACAAACTTTTCATTCCTTTCTCCACCGGCTAATTCCGAAACTCCGGCTCGTCCTCAGGCGGATCCCAGCACCAATCTCTTCGTCTCCGGTAAATTTAAACCTCTTTCGCTCTCTCATATTTCATTTCTGTGTTATTTTAGGGTTTATCTTAGCTATCTGATACTTCAAAAAAGATCATTGGTATTTAATATTTATTCAGAAAATGAACGGAGATGATTTTCTTTAGTTCACTCCTATATGTCTGAAGAATCTGATTACTATTTGTGTCTGTAACTAAGAGTCATGTTCTGTTATGATGCTCTGTCTCAATTTTCTGAAGTTTCGTTTTGTTATATCATAAGCTGGAATTTTTGAAATCTAAAGATTTGTTTTTTGTGACATCTGATTTTTTTTTTTTTTATAGGGCTTAGTAAGCGTACCACTTCTGAAGGTCTTAGGACAGCTTTTGCTCAGTTTGGAGAAGTTGCTGATGGTAATAAAACTTCCTTTATTTATTAACATTTATCAATATATTAGTCGAACAGAGAACTAACTGTCAGATTTGGTTTATATAGCTAAGGTTGTCACAGACAGAGTCTCAGGATATTCAAAAGGGTTTGGATTTGTTCGTTATGCCACCTTAGAAGATTCTGCTAAAGGCATTGCTGGAATGGATGGCAAGGTAATTATATTTAGAAACCCCATTTCTCAAACACAAAATGTGTACTGAACATCTATTTTATATACTGACGTTTGTGTGTTTCTCTGCAGTTTCTTGACGGGTGGGTCATATTCGCTGAGTATGCAAGACCAAGAGAGCCATATCGACCTCAGAACAACATGACTCCTCCTCCTTATGGTAACCGTTATTGAAACAAGACTGTTGTTGAAATCTTTGGGGACAGATCTTTATATCAGTGTTATGATTCATTCTGTTATCTACTATGATGGAACTGTCTCTTAGTAGTGTCTTGTACCTTGAGAAGTCCACAAACTTTAAATTTTATTATTTTGAGTAATAACCAAAAGTTATCATTACAAGACCAAGTAGCAAGTGTATAATCTCTCTGAGGAAGAGATGGCAATCTAAGCTTACATATGGTTATTTGTTGTTTATTCATCACTCTTGTAATGGAGTGAGAAACAATATAACGAAAACAGAAGTCTTTCAATTTTTATCTCAATCAAATAGATTACTATTACTGTGCTTTGTTAAGACAAGAAATAAATCTCACTTTTTTTTTGTTACATCTCACTTTTATAAGAATTCCAAAAATCATCATCATCATCTCCCTCATTTTCGTCGAATTGATCTCCACCGTCCGATTCCTTGACTCCAGCAACACCATCACCAGCTTGCTCATCAGTCTTCTCAGACTTAGTCTGCTCCTCCTATACACACATTCGAAACGACAGCGTTTGAGGTTTAGCTACTTGTAAAGAAAAATTAATCAACAGATTTTGGCGGCAACTAAAAGAAGAGTCCAACGGAATATAGCCGAATGCTTACATTCTCAGGAACATCAATAGTTGTCTCTGCCTCTTCTTCGTCTTCCTCTTCTCCTTCCTTTGCAGACGCGGCTTCTTGCTGAAGCTTCTTAATCACAGTATGATAACATGTAAGATCTACAAGAAAAAAAAAACAAAACTTGCTAAGTTCTTCCATGGCACAACCAAGAAACAAAATAAAGAAAGAGAGGATCTCTCTCACACCTTTAAAGGGAGTTGATAATGCATCATTAAGCTTCAATGGATTCTTGCGTTCTTCCAACTTGTATTTCAGTTTGACCTGGTGTAGCGTTCTTTTTCCAACTTGTATTTCCAACAGCTGTTGTACCATCGATAGATTGATCCCAAACGCTTGAATTCCCTCGTAGAAGACCTGTGTTTCCTCTTTTGACCATCGAGTTCTGGGAGTCTTTTTCATGTACGTTTGATAGTTAACCGGTGAGTCCGGTTTAACAGGTACGTGATCTTCTTCTCCTTCCTCCATACCAAACCCGCCTTCTGCGTCAAAACCCTGTGAATAATACTGGTTATCCCAAGATGTGTCTGTATTGCTGCACCATTAACACAAAGTCCGTTAGATAAAGAAAAACCAGTGTTTTGAAAACCGGACCGGCCAGTAGCTACACCGAGTCGGTGTCTGGTCCAATTTTCAAAACATTGACAAAAACAAACTAAAAAGAAAACCTCTTTAGACATGAATATAGTGGTAGTACCTTTCTTGGGTCGGCGGCACAACAGGAGCTCCCTTTGCTTCTTTCTTCTGTATGTTGAACGTCAAGGAAAAAGCTTAGGATCCATCCAGGATATGCCACACAGCTCAAACGAAACTATAAATAAATAAAAGAGTAACCTCCAGCGATTCTCTATATGCAACAAGGCGAAGCATATCTCTAATAGGCAGATCTTTGATCTTATCATCCGGGGTTTCAAGCAATTCCTTCTCCACTGAGCAGAAAAAGAACAACGTGAATATAGTTGGTCAGATGCTAGATGATAATTTCACAGTTGAAAAGAATCATATTATGTTCAGCTCTAAGTTACATGTTCTGTTTTTCTGCCGACGACTCGAATGCTTGAACTTCTTCTTCTCAGGAGACTTATTTGCTTCTTCTTCTTCTTCTTCATTAGTAGTGGCTTTCTTCTTTCCATCTCTCTTCTTTTTTCCCTTTTTGTCAGTACGTGTTTCCGCTTCACTGGACTGAGTTTCTTCTTGTCCCATAACAGTATCGTTATTACTAGGTGAGGCAACACGATGCTCTTGTTCCAGTACGTCAGGAGCCTGATCAAATATAAAAATCAGAACCAAATTAAAAAAAAAAAACACATTATATATCCAAACGCAAATATTCTTACGGATTCTTTATGAACTTGTGGAATATTATGTTCTTCTTCTTCTTCTTCTTGATAAAATGCAGTATTGGTGCATTCATCGTTTCTTGATTCCTCATTGACCATACACTCAGACTGATTTGTATCATCAACAGACCCAGCTTCTTCTTCTTCTTCAATCACAGTGTCAAGCAATCTGGGCTTTGGCTGAAACTTTCCACTATGTTGCTCTACACAACCACAATTACTAGAACTATATTAAAAGAGAATCAAATCAAATCAAATAGATGAATGCCAAATAAAGATTACCATAAGCACTGGAGATGCCTTCCTCTTGCACAATATCAAGAGTCTCCATGTTCCAATGGCATTCTACTTCTTCCTGCAAAATCAGTTTTATATTTGATGCCAAAAAAAAATCAGTTAAAGTAAAGGAATTGAAAGAGAGCATCCACACATACTTGAGTTTGAGCATTAATAACTTCATCTGTTTCGCTAGTAACAAAATCTCCAGAATCTTGTTTTCTGGGATCATCAGGGAATGCCTCTGTGCCCTCGTCATATTTTTGTCCCTCTGAATTTAATTTAGCACAAGCATGAAGAACATATGCGGCATTCTAAAAGAAACAAAAGAATGTTATTATTGCTCAAATTTCAAAGGAGGTATGCTCTCTATTAAAACCCTCAGCTATCTCCGAATGATAATAGATCAACCTATCAATATCATGAGAAGAAAGAAAGAAGAAACACATATCTGCTTAAAGAGGGAGATACCATGACGGAGTAGCGCCGGCGAATTAGAGGGAAGGAGGAGGCTAAGGTAGAGATCCAGTTAGCGCTGCTCAAGGGTTTCTGAGGTGGCAGTTATTTTAAAAGCCCATATGATGATGTTTTCGGTTTAACCGAGGCCCATATTAAAAAAAAAACGAGGCCCATATTATTCTTAGTAAATAAGTTCTCTGCAAAATTAATATCGTTTATACCTTTAATAAATAAAAATATAAATCATCTACAAAATAAAAAACAAATTTAATTATTTAATTAGATATGTGACTAAATTAATAATGATGATGAGAGGATTATACAAAATCTAGAAGTATAATTTAAAATAAAAAAGTTATTGCGGTTAATAAATACAACATATAAATTGGCCACAAAATATAAAAAAAAAAAAACAAATTTTAATTCTTTTGATTAGATGAATCATTCTTATGGTTATCAGACCAGTGATGCTGCTGATAATTTGTTCTCCGGTTCCTCTAGCAGTTTCAGTCATCCTGAATCTCCCAGTACCAACGCTTCTGTCGCTGCTGCTGCCACTGCTTCTGCCGGTAAGTCTCTCTTTAATTCTATAGAAACCATATAAGAAAAAAGGATCATCATGAATGAATGCATCAGACTATGCATGAGAGCAAAGACATAGAGCCCTTGATTATAGTAGATGTTTTTACAAGTCATTATGTGCCAAGGTAACGGTTAAAGCCACAAATTAATAGTACATGTATATGTTTTTGTTACTATAGAACCACATCAAAGTTATTTTGTATGTTACCATTTGGAACCTAAATCTATTTGTTTTATTTTCTTGTTTCCTTATGCAAGAAACTCAAGTTAAGAAAGAAAAGAGGAAAGTTAAAGAGAGAGAGTTGCATTCAAGACACAGTCTGATGTTGAAGTGCTTGACGATGGTTCAAGTTGAGAAAGTATGGGAAGAATATGGTGAAGAACAGCCCAAGTCCTAGGTAGGCAACAACCATTTTCTAAAATTCAACCTTTATGAGATGAAAATGAAATGCACCATACCACTGGCTGACTGAAATGTTGTCCATGTTCATTTGCAGAAACTATTACAAATGTTCAGCTGATGGATGTCTCGTGAAGAAAAGAGTTGAAAGAGATACAAATGATCCGAGCTTTGTGATAACAACTTATGACGGCTCTCACAATCACTCAAGCATGAACTAAGGTTCTTAAAGAGTTCCAATGCTATATATTCAGAGTATTCGCCTTAAGAATCTGTTCTTGAGACTGATTTTCTATGTTCATTATACTTAACACTGCTTCTAGTTCCTTATATATAGTGTAAACTGATTCACAGGTTCACAAATTTTGAGGGCTTTATGATATTCTGAATCTGTAGTACTTCTATAGGCTATAGCATCTTATTTTGTTTACAAATGAGAATCAGTGAAATATAGTCTCACAACCTCATATCATTTCACAAACTAGCAATCTTGGTATATCAATGCAAGTATTAAGCAGAAAATTACAAGACCAACCTCAAAACCACTGATGAACACAATGGCTTCTTACCAGTCCTGTATCAAGATGAAATAATGAAGAATCCATGTACCAGGAAAAAAGAGCATCACATTGGAATCCAAACCATAATTATTTCAAATTACATATTCAGAGCTGGTTATGGTTGAAACAGAGAGAACATCTCATGTGTAAACTAATGGGATTTTGAAAGTTGGGCCTAGTATGATACAGAGGAAGTCAGTAAAGAAAGAAAGACCGGTTTACAGAATCCATAGGCCTATGAATCCTGGGCTTGTGGCAAATAGGCTTAAACTCCAAAGTGAAATGGATACATATAAGAACAACATGCCTCCTCCATATGGTAACCGTTATTGAAACAAAACAGTGGATGAAATCTTTGAGGACAGATCTTTATATCAGTGTTATGATTCATTTTGTTATCTACTATGATGGAACTGTTCTTACAGTACCGGTCTTGAGGTATAATAGACCACAAGCAATTTTTAAAAAATTGGCCATTTATATAAATTTTGTAGACAAAATTTTTATAAAAAAGCTGATTTATACAATTTTTTTCCGAGGGCCGGAAGCTAGTGCTTGTAATGCTTCCCCTCAGGGCCGCCACTGGTCTCTTAGTAGTGTCTTGTACCGAAGTCCACAAACTTTAAATTTTATTATTTTGAGTAATAACCAAAAGTTATCATTACAAGACAAGTAGCAAGTGTATAATCTCTCTGAGGTTGACTTTATTAACCCTAACCGGAATGATTTTATTTTGTCTGGTTTAAATTGAGATTGATTGCATTTTATGGAACATTCAGATCCGGTTTGATCTGTTGATTTTTTTATATACTGTATATATGTACAATTATATCTCTTAATATATTGGTATTTTGTTTATTTCTTTTTGAACTAAAAATTATGTTTGTGAATCAAAAAACTTTGGACCCTAATTTGATTGATCATTTTCATGAAACCCAATGGGTCCGTAGCCACTAGCCAATCACCAAGTCATAATCTATTGAAATGATTGAACACCTTCACTAATGCAGCCATTGTGACGATTTTAACATATGGGAATGTCATTACTGGGCCACAACAAAACACCATTGAGTTCTCAAATCTTAATCGTGGAGCTATCTAGAATCTACATGAAAATTTCTATAACATGTGGACTCAACAAAAAACAAAATAAATATCAAAATACCAATGGCATAAGTTTATGCAATAAATGTCACAAAGACAAAAGAGGAAACAAAACAAAAGAGATACCGTTCATACTATAACATTCTTCCCCTGTCCCACCCTGTCCAAATTACATTTGGCGCGACAGTTCCCTCTTTCTCATGCAACCAATTCTGATTTACAAACATGACCTATTACTCTCTCTCACAGCTAGAATTTTTGGTAGCTTATAATGGTGATAATGATATGTTTTTGTTGTTTGATTGTCTAGTTCTTGGAGACATATGTTAGTTATAATGAGAATGTCGACCGCAACATGTAGAAAGGCTTTTGTTTCCAACTATTAAGTTTAAGGAATAAGCACAAGTCAAATAGCTGCATAAAGAAAAAAATGCCAGTCTTTCAAATTTATCCGTTTCTAATTAAGTTCTTTTTGGTCGACGATGATCTTATCATTCTTTTCTTTCCCTCGTTAAATTAAGCTAATGCTAACCACATAATATTATCTTGAGAAAATTCGACGAACTCAGGCGTCCTCTTAGGCTGTTGTAACGCCCCGACCGCCCATGGCTAATGGGCCACCCACGCCCGCTCACTCGGCCCGTGGGTTTCATCCCATTCCGACGGTCGGTCGGTTAATTTTCCAAGGCTCTATAGTCATGTTTACTTATCCTGCAATCACTACCCGACCTTTCCCCGTGCTTTGGTCTCACTTACACGGTATCGCAAATCACTTTCCGATAGGTCACCAATCCTTTGACTACTCCAGCTCAAGCACGCTTAACTCTGGAGTTCTCTCTGAATGTGCTTCCGAAAAGGTAAGTGCACTTTGGTGACATAGGTAGCTAAATCAATTCTCTTAAGCCTTTTCATATACCACAAACCGGGATGTTACAATTCACCCCCTCTCAAAGAACGCAACGTCCATGTTGCACCCCAAGATCATTATCCCTATTAGTGTGAGCTCTCACTGACTCCACACTCGTCGGGGTTCGAATCTGATACCACTTGTAACGCCTCGACCGCCCACGGCTAATGGACCGCCCACGGCTAATGGACCGCCCACGGCTAATGGACCACCCACGCCTGCTCACTCGGCCAGTGGGTCCATCCCGTTCCAACGGCTGGTCCGTTAATTTTCTAAGGCTCTCAAGTCATGTTTACTAACCCTGCAATCACCACCCGATCTTTTAACTAGTCCAGCTCAAACACGCTTAACTCTGGAATTCTCTCTGGATGTGCTCCCGAAAAGGTAAGTGCACTTTGGTGACATAGGTAGCTAAATCAATTCTCTTAAGCCTTTTCATATACCACAAACCGGGATGTTATAGTTGTTTTTCTAGTCGGTCCTGTAGGTTATGATCATAGATTCGTATCAATGTTCAATCAAGATATCTTAAGATTAGATTGGCACATGATACTTAGCGAGTAGCTATATAACTAACTGATTAAAAGATTCATTTATACTATGTTACTATAACGTCGTCGTATTAAAAAGAAAATGCGAACAATTATTTTTTGTACGTGTTACATGCATATTTGTATTATTTTAAATAGTACAAAAAATAATAGGAGATGAGTCATCGTCGCTTTTGTTGCGTCGCATGTGTGATTACTCTACGGTGGTCTCATTTTAATTAAATATGTCGTTCTCTGACGTTATATTAGGGTTTAAATGGAGTTGTTTTCATTGCATGAATTAGCCACACATATTACGTCGGATCATGTATATATCGCTAGGAGATGTGGATCAGGTATATATCCATATAATTTAGTTCTTATCTACAAGAGTTTAAACTTAAGTTCTTACAATATAAGGTTTTTTTTCATCGCCACGAGATATTTACACATGCATTTTATTAGTTATATTGATCGTATCATCATATCATCAAGTATTACGTATTGAGATTACAAATCTCGGAAGGAAAAAAAATGACACTGATTGAATTTGAATGATTTTAATTTGTAATATAATATAACATGTTATAGCTAAGCCACCCAAACTCGAACTTATGGAATGACCGGAACTGTCTTCAGCTTCCACCTCCTCCGAAGTCATCTGATGTTCCTGCAAAAAAAGGTCCTAAGTCAGCTGCTGCAACCTCTAGTGGAAAGAATAAAGGTCCTGTCCAACCAGAAAGTAATGAAGCTAAAGCTGCTACTGCCTCTTCCTCCTCTACTGCTCCCACCCAAGTTACTAGCTCCCACATCAATCCCACTCCTGACCCTATCTCTCAACCCTCTCTTATAAACCATTCCCCCCCTCTTACTTCCCCCTCAGAAATCCATCAAGTCACTACCTCTTCTCCTATTAATAAGCTTTCTCCTAAGCCTGTCCATCGAGTGCTAATTAAGCCTGTTGCTCCCTTATCTTCTTCCATTATCCCAAAGCCTAACACCTTGCCTTTAAGCCCTCCAGATTCATCCTTTGCGCCCTCACTTAAAAGACCCCGACATGACCCTTCCCCCCATCACTTCCCATCTTTTTCAGCCCAACTTTCGTTTTTCTCCTCCTCTGCCCCTCCCGTCTCCCAGGCCCTTGCTTTGCCTCCCCCTGCTCTTCCTTTTTCAAATCCTTTTTCCGCCCTAACTCCTATTGGTTCTCTTCACCCTGAAGAGACCATTGACTAATTTTCTATGTATAATAAACTATTTTTTTGGAATGTCCGGGGTCTAAATGATCCGGATAAGCATAAGCCTTTTTGTGATTGGTTAATTGTCCATCAACCCATTTTTGGTACTATCTTGGAGACTCATATAAAGGATCACAACTTGAACCATTTGATGAATAAGATTTGTAGAGGCTGGAAGTTTATCTCAAACCATGCAAATGATGATGAGGGGCGGATTGTCATCATTTGGAAGGACACAGTTACTGTCCGGGTACTCCAGCAATCTCGCCAAGCCATAACTTGTGAAGTTCAAATCCCTGGCTGCCCCTCCTTTGTATACACTGCTATCTATGCTTCAAATGAAAGAGATGAGCGAGCTGATCTTTGGGTTGAACTGCTGAATTTGAGTCGCGCGCTATCCTTGGACTCTACTCCGTGGGTGCTCGGAGGTGATTTTAACCAAATCATTCATCCGTCAGAGCATTCTCTATCTCACGTAAACTCATTCACTCTTGATATGATAGAGCTAAAAGACTGTCTAGCACAACTAGGAGTGTTCGACCTGCGATACCAAGGCTCCAATTTCACTTGGACTAATCGTCAACCAGATGGTCCTATAGCAAAGAAGTTGGATCGCTTGTTGATAAATAACCCAGTTCTAAGCATATTTCCCTACTGCTCTGCCTATTTCCACCCTAACCTAACCTCTGATCACACCCCCTGTATCTTGGACCTAGCTACAAAAATCCCCACCGCTGGAAACCGTCCCTTCAAATTCTATAATTACCTCACAAAGCACCCAGACTTTCTCCAGGTGGTGCTTGATGCGTGGACACGGGCCGGAAACACTGTTGGGAACCTCGCTTGCCTATACTGGAAACAAAAACAGATTAAGAGTGACTTAAAGCATTTAAATAGAGCGAATTTTTCACAAATTCAAAAGAGAGTGAGTGATGCTAACCGTGTGCTTTTAGATGTGCAGGTTCAAGTTCTTCAGTCTCCTTCCCCTCAGCTTTTTGAAATGGAGAAAAATGCACTTCAAACTTGGAATTTCCTAAGAGAGATTGAGGAAAGTTACTTTAAGCAGCGGTCTAGAATATCTTGGTTGAAAGAGGGAGACCAGAATACCACCTTTTTCTACAGAACGGTACAAACAAGAATGAACTTCAACTTCATAAGGTCTTTCCTACTACCTTCTGGAGACCTTATCATAGATTCTGTCCGGATGAGTATTCATGCTGTTAACCATTTTCAAAAAATACTCGGCCCCCTGCCTGTGCCTGCTGTAAGTATTGTCTCCACTCCCCAATGGTTTCATTCGCTAACTGACTTCCGTTGCTCGGAAAGTCAGTGTGTCCAAATGGGTTCTATTCCATCGGGAGAAGAGATTACATCAGTTCTTTTCAAGTTGAATCAAAATAAAGCGCCTGGGCCAGACGGTCTTACCTCGGGATTCTATAAGGGCTCTTGGAGTGTATTGGGTACAGAGGTTGTTCATTCTATACGCAACTTCTTCTACTCTTCGTTCTTACCAGCTTCTACAAATGCTACGATCTTGTCTTTAGTCCCAAAGCACCCTGGAGCTTCTCTTATCACTGATTACCGTCCTGTCTCGTGCTTGAACACACTCTATAAGGTGATCTCAAGACTGCTTGTGAGGAGACTTAAACCAATACTCACCTCTCTTATTGTACCTAACCAAACAGCGTTTGTCAAAGGCCGTCTATTAGTAGAGAATACTTCATTGGCGGGTGAGTTAGTACAAGGCTATCATAAGAATGCAGGAGCAAAAAGAATTACTATAAAAGTGGATATAGCAAAGGCATTTGATACCTTGTCTTGGAGTTTTCTGTTCTCTTGTCTTCAAAGCCTCAACGTCCCTCAACTATTTCTCTCTTGGCTCAAAGCTTGTATCTGTACCACTAACTTCACGGTTGGGTACAATGGTTTTGTCAATGGCTACTTTAAAGGCACCAGAGGACTGAGGCAAGGTGACCCATTATCCCCCTATCTCTTCGTCATTGCCATGAACAATCTCTCCCTCATGTTGAATAAAGCTGCACAAGAAAGGAAGTTCAATTATCATCTAAAATGCCAAGGTTCCAAACTTACTCATTTGTGTTTTGCGGATGACCTGTTGATCTTTATGGATGGATCTTTGGACTCTGTTCAAGCTGTCCTGCAGGTGCTACGTGAATTTGAATTGAGGACGGGACTGGCAGTCAGTGTGCAAAAATCTTCGTTCTTTGCTTCTGGCCTCTCACAAAGGGAAACTGATCTGATTCAATTTTCAACAGGCATGCCAATGGGTACACTTCCAGTTCGCTACCTAGGAGTCCCCCTATGCACAAAGAAACTATCTCTCTTGAACTGTGAGGTGCTGCTCCAGCAAATAAAAGCGAGGTTTTCCTCCTGGAGTGCAAAAGCCCTATCCTTTGCGGGACGTATGCTGCTAATAAAAACTGTGATTACTGGCATTACGACTTTCTGGTGCTCCACCTTCATACTCCCTCAAGCTTGTGTGAAACGTATAAACTCTCTTTGTGGAACATTCTTATGGCAGGGAGACATTGAGAAACACCATACTGCTAAAGTTTCTTGGGAAGTTGTAACAAAACCAATGCGTCAAGGAGGGTTGGGAATAAAGAACCTTGCTACTTGGAATAAAGCATGCTGCCTCAAACTGATCTGGCTTTTGTTCTTCCAATCAGGCTCGGTGTGGGTTGCTTGGTTTGTTGAAGAGGTATTAAATGGCTCACTTAATAACCTTTGGTTAACTGCTCCAAGCCAGCGCTACTCATGGCAGGTTAACAAGCTGCTGAAGCTCAGCTCCTCCATTTACGGTTGGATAAAACTCCGAGTGCAGAACGGGCGATCTTGTCGGTTCTGGAGTGACAATTGGTCCATCTTTGGCTCTCTGCGGACCTACCTAAGCACTGGAGGAAATTCAATGTTAGGAATCCATGATCAAGCAACCCTTGCCTCATTATCCAGAGGCAACAATTGGTCTCTCCCCCCTGCAAGGTCAGAGAATCTCGTCAACGTTCATGCTTATTTAACTACTGTCCATCTCAATGATAATGACGATTATTATGAGTGGGAGGTTGATGGGAAAACTAGCATCCATTATCAAACAGGAATTATCTATGAAAAGCTTTGCGTTGAAGGAACAAATGTACCTTGGTTCGCTACGGTTTGGAACAAGAGGGGAATTCCTCGTCATAGTTTTCTCTCTTGGCTGTTTGTTCTAAACAGATGTCCCACAAAAGACAGAACCATCAGATGGGGTCATCAAACCTCTCCCGCTTGCCTACTTTGTAACCGGTCTGATGAAAGTCGAGATCATTTGTTCTTCATGTGCCACTATTCTTGGAGTATATGGGGATCATTAGCAACTCGCTGCGGGATACAACCAGAGAGATCTTGGGATCGGGTTATGACTCAAATTCAATCAACAAGCCGAACTTCAACTAAAGGAATGCTCCTCCGACTGTGCTGGCAGGGATGTCTTTACTGGACATGGATGGAACGCAATGGTCGCCTTCACCGTCAAATCTTCCGGAGCAATGACACAATTAAGCGGCTGTTGGATATGCAAATAAAGGATCGTATCCTCTCCTTTAGAGAAACAAATCCTACCTCTTCTTCGAGACTGATGCAACAATGGCTTGCTTAGCACTCTTCTCCATCGATTCTTCCTCAACTCCACCGCTTCTCCTTCCTCGTGATCACCGTCTTACTATGCCTCTCGTGGGCCTTGCACTCTCAATGATGTTTACTAAGTCTCAAACTTGTAACTGGGCTTGATGGGCTCTCAAACATAACCATAGCTTATGGCTGTATTTTTTCTTTTTCTGCATTATTAATTTGAAAGCTAAATTCAAAAAAAAAAAAGTGCAGCATGCATACAAATAGACTCTCTCTCTTAAAATAGTCAAATGAGATCTAAACATAATTTTATGTCCGTGTGGCCACATGGATTTAGTGTCGTGAGGTTACTTTGAACCCAAGTCGCTTACCTCCCTAAAATCTACCTAACACTAGACTATCTCGATAAAGTTAATACCGTATCTTTGTTCAATAAAACAATCGATTTCATAACTCAATATGGTGTGAAAGACTATTCTCAGTTAGTTTGTGGTAGAGGTGGTTACTATATAAATTATCCCAATTAGAAACATTTGGTATAAACGCAAAAAGTGTTAATTATGGTATTTTTATCTCAAAAGTTCGTTTGGAAACAATTATACCGCCGATGATTGTGATATTTGGCAATGAGACTACCACCTCTCGATTTCACCGTGAAACCAGTTACTGTTCTAAGATATAAGGTGGTAAGGGCATTTTAGTAATAGCCACAAATCACATGTTCACATAATCAAGCGAGTCATGACTTCGGACTTGCTTCTATAAATTGCCTCTGTTTCAGAAGAGAAACACCACTCAAATAACTTTCTCAAACATTTCTAGAAATATATGTAAACATCTTAAAATATCAGTCATTTTTAGCCATTAGATTCAGATTTTTTAAAAAAAGGAAGTGAAGGGCTCAGGTTAGGAGTGGTGTAGGGTATGAAATTCTTGTTGGAGCTAGTCGTGCCTTGTTTTGGTTCGCAGCAGCTCCACCAATTCGCCACAACCGTGGATGATTCCATTTCTGGCCAAACGCAGTCGCTGATGAAACAGCGAAGGCGGCGGAAACGCGTTAGAGTTGCGGGCCAACCTGGACAAGAGTGGAAACCGTCCCTCAGCGTGATCTCCGAGCACAAGCCGGCGATAACTGAGAAATCAGAAGAAGAGAGGAAAGTCTGTCGTAAAAGTGAAGTCAGCGGCGGAGACGCGTCGTCCCGGTCCGGTGGTGGTCATGTTCGTTTCCGCAGCGACGGTTTCGGGTAAAACACAATTCTTGAACTTTTGGTTTGTTATTTAGGAATGATTATTATAAACTGTTTTACAAAATTATATTTTCTCAAAAAAAAACTGTTTTACAAAATTATTTCTCGAAAAAATTAAAACAAATTCACATGATAGTTTAGTTCTTTTTTTTTTCTTTTTTTTTGATAGTTTTGTTTTAGTTAAGGTTATATTTTCCTTACTATATATTTTTGACACTTATTTGTTTGGTGGGTTTTGCAGGAGTAATGATTTCGAACCAGTAATTCTGACATTCTCACCGACCCCGTTCATGTTTTGAGTTTCAGTTTCTTCGTAAAGTGTATTTATGTATAGTATAGTAAATATTACTAATGGAAAGATGTAGCATTATGTATATATATTTGATATTAATTGTAGTAACTGCCACCGATATATAAGCATATATCAATAAATATGTTTCGCCGACCTAAAAAAAAAAGAAAGAATTTGTCTATGCTGAATGTTAAGTTTATCTGCTTATCTTTTTTGTAAAAAAAGTTTATCTGCTTACCCTACGCAGCACGTAGAGTAGCAAAAATGGATATATAAAGAACATATGTCAAAATACTGCTCAATACGTGGTTGGAGTTCAGTTTTGCCCAACATCATAGATCGTTTCTATCTCTTAATGACCCACTACTTTAAGCTCACGCAAAAACATCGCTTCTAAACATGGTTCAAAACTTGACAATTTCATCTTTCTTACACGTTCTCAGCTCTTTGTCTTGTGACCTTTGTCATATTGTTCTATTTTGACATAATATTGGAGAATTTTCGGAAAAAAAGACCTACGAAAACTATCATAACATGTTATTGTCTCAAAAGTGCTCCTTAACACCCGGAAACGGACGAGCAAGATGATATTATAAAGTTTTGTCAAAAGAAAAAGATGATAAAATGTTATCCAAACGCATTTCAAGTTTATAAAGTTGGTCTCCAATTCTCAGGTTTCCTACCGTGCTGGCCAAATATCCAACAAAGATCCTTGATCAAACTCAATCATATGAACTCAAGAGAATTATAAGAACTCATTTATATTAGCTAAAGAAAATACTCAAAACTTAAGTACACAAATCACTCAAAACTCATATATTATGCAACACACATGCATCTTCATACATAGTCACACAAACTTTCTAAATTCATTAGGTAAAACTTCTTAATATTATTAGGATAAACAAATAGATAATTTCCTATTCTATAACTCAATAGAACTAGATTGCTTACTCTCCAAGTTTATCCAACAAAGATGACGTTCTCTGAAAAACAATGACCATGGAACTAACCATCTGGTGAACACTGAACAACCCCACGCAATAATCAAGTTTAACAGGTTTAATGAAAATTACTAGATTAGTTTCCTGAGCTTGTGTATCATTTATTTGCATTAAACCATGCGTTGGTGGTCGGGGATAGCATGACGTTCCAGTGTCGTTAAGTGAGTTGAGTTCAAATCCGCTTACCCTCAGATATCCATGACCACCGGAGATTTAACTGGGAGCGGTTTACCGTTTTTTAAATTTGCATTATGATATATGTACATCATCATCAAAATGTGTATTAGGCTTTGAATATTTGAAGGTTCAAATTCTGTGATTGCCACAGATCCAAAATGGTGATAACCACACCCAAATCGTCTGTCGAAGGAATTTTTTATGTGGCCGGATTATGGGCCGCGACCAATCGCCCTAGCCCATTAAATGTCCAATCTTCTTTGTTATTTCTGAATTCTGGATATTTATGTGCTTGGCCTCATTGGACGTCAATCTGGTAAATTATTGACTCAAAAACTACTATGTAAAATTGTCATGATTCGCATGTAGACTTGTACCTTAACCGAACTCAGATTCTTAAACCCTCAAATATTTGTACACTACGAAGGCCTTAACGCGTTTTTTTTTTCTTTTGCATCTTTAGTCACATGTAGTCTTATATCACATTTTCTCTCTATAATCAATAAAAATCCAAATTTGGGTGTATCTACATATTTTGTATACGACTATCTAAATATATATAGATGGAGACATGAGAACATGGGGATGTACCGTGCACGTGGAGAAGACATGTCTTGCTTAATGATCGTAGACCATGTAACAAGCAAACTTTGAATTTGAGGAATATTTGCTCTCTAAGTTATCAAATTCATCTCATCCTCTCAAATTTAAGAGACAAAGGAGTTTTGGATCTTGATATATATAGAAAATATAATCAACGAAGAGAAATTATCGGATCGTGTGTTGCGCCCACTCAATCCTCCGCGCCAACATGATAATTAATAACATAAAATCTAAGCAAAGAAACGTTATAGTTTTGAGATAAACTAACAATATATAATTAGTGTAGAATGTACATATGATCTCTCCCACACAAATAGCACAATTTTAGGTTTTGTCACAAAATAACATCAAAAAAAAAAATCTCAAAATAGCATATCAATAAAGAATACCTTAAGATTTACCTAAAAACAATTTGTTACCAAAATAACATTTAAGAAAAATAATAACAAAAATAAATTTTATTAAAATGTGTAAATATACATTTATATCCTTTAGATTAATTAATATAAACTTACAATTTAGAGTTATGGGGTGATGTTTTAGATGTGAAATTTAAAATTAAAAAATATACATATCAAAATTTTTAAAAAAGTATTTTTCTTATTTTATATTGGAATCTGTGACAAAAATTTCAAAAAAAAATATTTAAATTTTTTTTATTAATTAATAAAAATCTTATCTTATTTTAAATCTTAAACCTTATTTTTGTCCTTTAAATACAGAAGTTTTAACTCTATACCCAAATATACAAATATATTTAGTTTTAATGAATGTTATAGTTTTTTGATCAAAATGAATGTTATTTTAAAAAGGAGAAATACAATAAGATATACCTAAAAAAAATGTCATCGAAATAGTTTTCAAAGAGTAAAATTTATTAAATAGTATAAATATACATTTATATTGTTTAAATTAAATAATCTAGAATTAGATGTTAGAGTTATGAAGTGAGGTTTTGGAGGTGAAGTTTAAATTAAAAAAAAAATTAAATTTTCAAAATAAAAATAAAATTAATTTTAGTCATTTTTTCTTTAAATCTATTTTCATGATAAAAATTTCAAAAAAAAATATTTGAGAGATTTGTCCTTTCAAAAACTTTTTTATATGCTATTTTTGAACAAAATTATTAATTTATTGGTTTTGAATGTATTTTTTTTATAATTTTATATGGGCCTGTGTATATTGAGATTGATTGGTCTTTAGAGTTATGGAAAATCCAGATAAGGTTCGGTCTGTTGATTTTTAATATATGTACCAAAATATCTTCTAATCTACTTTTTGTTTATTATGTTTTGAACTAAAAGTTATGTTTGTGAATCAAAAAACTTTGAACCCCAATCTGATTAGACGTATTCATGAAACACAATGGGTCCCGTAGCCACTAGCCAATTACCAGCTCATAATCTGTTGAGAACATTGAACACTTTCATTATGCAACAATTGGGATGATCTTAACATATGAAAATGTCATTATTGGGTCACAACAAAACACCATCGAGTTCTCAAATCTTAACGTTGAGCTATCTAGAATATACATGAAAATTTCTATAACATGTGGACTCAACAAAGTTCAGTCAAAACAAAAAGAAAAACATGTGGATCACTCAACAAAGAACAAAAATAAATATCAAAATACTAATGGCTTATATAAGTTTATGCAATAAATGTCACAAAGACAAAAGAGGAAACAAAACAAAAGAGATACCGTTCATACTATAACATTCCTCCCCAGTCCCAATTACCTTTGGTGCGACTAGTTCCCTCTTTCTCATGCAACCAATTCTATTTTACAAACGCCATTACTCTCTCTCAGCTAGAATTTTTGGTAGCTTATAATGGTGATAATGATATGTTTTTGTTGTTTGATTCTTTAGTTCTTGGACGCAAATGTTAGTTATAATGAGAATGTCGACCGCAACATGTAGAAAGGCTCTTGTTTCAAACTAGGGATAAGCACAAGTCAAATAACTGCATCAAGAAACTAAATGCTACTTTCAAATCGGATAACATTTCTAATCAAGTTCTTTTTGGTCGACAATGATCTTATCCACATAATACGATCTTGAGAAAGTTCTACGAACTCAGGTGTCCTCTTAGGCTGTTTCTCAAGCCGATTGTGTTACTTGTGTAGCTTATGATCGTAGATTGGTATCAGTGTTCAATCAAGATATCTGAAGATTACACTGGCACATGATACCTAGCGAGTAGCTACATAACTAACTGAAAAAAAGATTCATGAATACTATGTACTATAAAGTGGTCGTATTATAAAGAAAATGAGCATGGATATTTGTATTCTTTTAGTTAGTACAAACAAATTAATAGGAGATGATGAGTCATCGTCGCTTTTGTTGCGTCACATGGTTGATTACTGCCAACGTGGTAGCATTTTAAATGTGTCGTTCTCTGTCGTTAAATTAGGGTTTAAATTGAGTTTTTTCGTTTCATAAATTAACTACACATTACGTTGGATCATGTGTATCGCTAGGAGATATGAATCGGGTATATATATATATATATATCCGTTTAATTTAGCTCTTATCTACAGAATTTAAACTTAAGTTCTTGCAATATAAGCTTTTATCATCTCCAAGTATTGTTTACACATACATTTTATTAGTATACTGATCGTATCATCATATCACGTAGTTGAGATTACAAATTACATGTCGAATTTGAATGATTTTAGTTAGTAATATAATATTTTATAAACAAACAGTTATAGCTAAGCCACCATCTAATACCATACTAACTCCGTTTTAAATTACTTGTCGTTGTAGAGTAAAATTTTTGTTTTAAAATAAGTGTTGTTTTATAATTTCAATGCAAAATTTAATGATTTTGTGTATCATTCTATTTTTCTATTGGTTAAAATATGGTTAAGTGTATTGGTAACGATTTTTTTATTTTAAGAATATGTAAAATTAAATGTTTTTTTTAATATGTGTGCAAAAACATAAAACGACAAGTGGATGTAGTATTATTTTTATTAACCGAGGTATCCCGGCTCTTGAAGAGTTAATTATGGTATTTTTTTAATTGAAAAGTTCGTTTGGAAACAATTATGTATAACGCCGTCGATTATGATATTTGGTAATGAGACTACCGACCTCTCGATTTCAACGTGAAATTAGTTACGGTGTGTTAAGATAAGGTGGTAAAGGGCATTTTAGTAATAATGCCACAAATCACATGTTCACGTAATCAAGCGAGTTCATGACTACTGACTTGCTTCTATAAATTGCCTCTTGTTTCAGAAGAGAAACACCACTCGAATAACTTTCTCAAACATTTATTGAAATATCAGCCATTTTTAGTCATTAGATTCAAATATAAATTACAAATAAAAATAATTAAAAATAAAGGAAGAGAAGGGTGATCAGGTGAGGAGTGGTGTAGGGTATGAAATTCTTGTTGGAGCTAGTCGTGCCTTGCTTTGGTTCTCAGCATCTCCACCAGTCCGCCGCAACCGTGGATGATCATATCTCCGGTGAAACGCAGTCGCCAATGAAACAGCGAAGGCGGCGGAAACGCGCCAGAGTTGCGGGCCAACCCGCGGGACAAGAATGGAAACCATCCCTCAGCGTGATCTCCGAGCACAAGCCGGTGATAACTGAGAAACCGGAAGAAGAGAGGAAGGTCCGTCGGAAAAGTGAAGTCAGCGACGGAGACGCGTCGTCCCGACCCGGTGGTGGTCATGTTCGTTTCCGCAGTGATGGTTTCGGGTAAAACACACAATTCTTGAACTTAGGAATGAATATTATGAACTGTTTTGCAAAATTATTCATAGAAAATATCTAACAAATTCACGTGATATTTTGTTTTAATTAAGGTTATAGTTTTCATGATTATATAGTTTTGACATTTTTATTTTTTTGGTTGATTGATTTTGCAGGAGTAATGATTTCGAACAAGTAATTCCGACATTCTCACCAACTCCGTTCATGTTTTGAGTTTCAGTTTATTCCTAAAGTTTGTTTATGTATATAAATATTAATGAAAAGATGTAGCATTATGTATATATATTTGATATTAATTAGTAACTGCGACCGATATATAAGAATAAATGAATAAATATGTTTCGCCGAGCTCAAATGAAAAAGAGTTTGTCTATCAATGTTGAATGTTAAGTTTATCCGCTTAGAGCATCTGCATCAGTGAACCCAATGGGGTTCACACAGATTTCCAGAAAAAAAAAATATTAAAATAATGAATAGTGATGAACCCCATCCCTTTTGAACTCTTACGGATGAACCTCTGTCCAACGGGTTCATCACTGTTCACGACACGTGTCGGTCATTCATTGGTTCGACTAATTTTTTTTTTTTTTAAATCAAACAGTAAAAAAATAATAATAATAAAAAATTGAAAATATGAACCCCAAGAGGGGTTCACTGATGCAGATGCTCTTAGAACAACTCCAATTTTTTACCTTGAAGTTCTTAAGTTACATATTAACGTATGTCTATACAATTATTATTATTTACTTAAAAATATATTAATTTTTTGAAAATACAACCAATAATATGTAAATAAAATATTATTAATTAATTTTTCAATATTTTTATTATATTCTTATATACATACACCAATATATAATTTAAGAATTCTATGGAAAAAAACACTATTGGAGTTGCTCTTATCCTACTCAAAACGTAGAGTAACAAAAATGGGTATCTAATATCAAATACTGCTCAATACGTGGTTGAAATCCAGTTTTCCCCAACAACATATCATCAATCGTTTCTATCTCGCTTGTGCCACTATTTCAAGCTCACACAAACATTAGATTAATTATACCAACGATCACTTCTAAACATGGTTCAAAACTTGACAATTTCTTCTTTCTACACTTTCTAAGCTCTTTGTTTTGTCATATTGTTCTATTTGGACAAATATTGGAGAATTTTCGGAAAGAAAAGCCACATTTTATCATTTTGAACAGTATCATAACTATGTTGTTGTCTCAAAGGCGCTACCTAACGCCCGGAAACGGACGAGCAAGATGCCATTAGTTAAGTTACCTCCTATGGTCAGGTTTCGTACCGGTGCTGGCCAAATATCTAACAAAGATGGCGTTATCTGAAAAACAATGACCACGGTACTAACCATATGGTGAACAACCCGCCCAGAATTAATCGAGTTTAACAAGTTTTCTTAGCTTGTGAGTAAGTTATTTACATTATAATATATGTACATCATCATAAAAAATTTGTAGGTTTTAGATATTTGAAGGTTCAAATTCTGTGATAGTCACAAAGCAATTGCAATAACCACATACGAATAATCTGTTGAACAAATTTTTTATGTGGCCGGATTATGGGCCGCGACCAATCGCCATAGCCCATTAAATCTCCAATCTTAATTCTGAATCTGGAATAGGTATGTGTGCTCGGGTGCCTTATTGGACGTCAATCTGGTAGATTATTGTCTCAAAAACTACTATGTAAAATTGTCATGATTCACATGTAGACTTGTACCTTAACTGAACTCAGATTCTTAAACCCTAATAATATTTGTACACTCCGAAGGCCTTAACGCGTTTCTTTTTTATTTGTTTGCATCTTTAGTCACATACTCACATTATCATCGCATGTAGTCTTATATCACCTTTTCTTTCTATAATCAATAAAATCCCAAATTTGGGTGAATCTACATATATGTATACATATGACTATGTTAATATATATATAGATGAAGACATGAGAACATGGGGCTGACCGTGCACGTGGAGAAGACATGTCTTGCTTAATGATTATGCGACCATGTCATAACTAAACTTTGAATTTCAGGAATATTTGCTCTCTAAGTTATCAAATTCATCTCATCCTCGCAAATTTAAGAGACAAAGTGTTAGATATTTAAGTGTATATGTGCAATGTATTTAAGTGTATAGGTGCAATGTATATTGTGAACCATTGCAATTGTTTGTATGAACAATTGCAACCATATATAAACCATTGCAACCTTTGGTGATTAACCGTTGTAACTCTTTACTAACCATTGCATCTCTTGATGAACCGTTGCAACCTTTGGTGATAAACCATTGCAACTGTTGATGATCAAAACCTTTGGTATAAAATCATTGTGAGTTTTGGCCAACCATTGCAATTGTTGGTATCAATAGTTGCAAATATTGGTGCTAACCATTGCAACCCTTCATACTCTATATAAGGAGTTGTTGGCATTGGCAAAAGAGAATCGAATCAAAACTTGAACAACATAGAGAAGAGTAGGAACTAATAGTTAGTTAGAGAGAGAGAGATTCATTGTTCGAAGATCATCAAAGATCTTTGAAAAAATACATATAAGCATTAAAGCTCTATTTGTTATTCTTGTATCTTAGCCTAGAACAAGAATGAAACTGTGATTGTCTTATCCTACAAAGGGATTTCGTGTAACCCAAGGGCTTGGAATAGGGTCGAAATACTCTTTAAGGAAAGCATGACGATTCAATCATTATCCAAGTATATAATTCACAACTTTCCGGGTTACCAACCCAAATAATAACCAACAATCTTAAAGAGTATTTTCGTTGTGAACTGTTACTGGTGTATTTGAATGAGGGATAACATCAAAGTTTGAAAATGCTTAAGAGAGTATATTTTCGAAGATGGAGCAAGAAGATGAAACAATGGAGAACGTTGTTATATTCTCAAAGGTATGTTAGTTTCATTTTAAATAATATTGCTAATGATGATCGAAGATGGCATCATCCAAGGTATGCAAATGGTTCATCACCCTAGGGTTGTGAATGTTTCGTCACCTAGAGATGCAAACATGTCGTGTCCGAAGAGATGCGAACGCTCTGTGATCCAAGAGGTACGGACGTGTCGTGATCTAAGAGGTACAAACGTATCGCGATCCAATGGGTGTGAATGGGTCGTGACCTAAGGGGTGTGAACGGGTCGGGACCGAAAGGGTGCGAACGTGTCGGGACCGAAAGGGTGCGAACGTGTCGGGACCGAAAGGGTGCGAATGTATCGTCACCAAAAGGGTGCAAATGTAATATCACCGAAAGGGTATGAATGTAACGTCACCGAAAGAGTGCGAATGTAACGTCACTGAAATGGTGCAAAAATAATGTCACCGAAAGGGTGCGAACATAATGTTATCCAAAAGGTGCAAGCATAATGTTACTGAGAGGGTGCAACATAATATTACTGAGAAGGTGCGAATGTAATTTCACCAAAATAATATGACTTGCATCATGCAAGTTATTAATCCTTATGGATGCAAGTGCCTTACGGTTAAGGCCGAGCCGTCATGAGTGGTAAACATATTGTTCATGGTTGGCGCTATGGACTATGATCCATAAGTATGGATCGATGGCTTAGATAGAAGTGTATATGAAGCAACCTTAAATTTTATTGTACTTTCTAGTAAGTATAAAGTGTATACATTTATTTGTATGGGTAAATAAAGCACCTAGGCAGTAACATCAAATGTTTAATGAAAATATCTTATCAAGTAGTTTGAGTTAAACTATTAGGATAAATATTTATATAACAAATTGATGAGTCCAGTAATGGTAATCATTTGCTTATATGTTGATGACATATTGATATTTGGCACTGGCCAAAGACAAGTAAAACTATTATCATCAAGTTTTGAAATGAAAGACATGGGGGAGGTTGTGTGATTCAGAAATTTGAATCACACATGCAAGTAAAGCAATATATTAGACATATTTTCTTTATATTGATAAAGTTACTTATGGGTTCAATTGTGAGATTGTTCGCCAATGAAGACTCTCATGGAATGCGAGTGTGAAGCGTGTGCTTATACAAGACAAGAAATATCACAACTCGAGTACTTGAATGAAACCATAAATTATGATTTGTTATATGTCAGAATTTTCTTCGATGGTAGAAGGGTATTTAGATGCAAGTTTGATTATCAATATAGAAGATCTTTCTTCTATAAGTGGTTGAGTGTTTTGCTTGGGG
This sequence comes from Moricandia arvensis, assembly GCA_905132765.1. NCBI lineage: Eukaryota > Viridiplantae > Streptophyta > Magnoliopsida > Brassicales > Brassicaceae > Moricandia > Moricandia arvensis. Next base: position 97,361 of record CAJHQP010000446.1, read on the forward strand.
AGGTACCATTTTATGGGCTTCCAAGAAGAAAACTTTCATGAAAATTTAACTATAGAATAGGAATTCGTAGCATTAGCATATGCTGGTAAATAAGCATATTGGTTAGAGAATTTAATTTACGAGATTCCATTGTGGCCGAAATAGTATCACCAGTTTCTATCTATGATAGATAGTGAAGAAGTCTTAGTTAAGATTTATAACTAAGTGTATAATGGTAAGTCGCGACACCTGACGTTAAATATAACGTAGTATGTGAGCTGATCACTCACGAGGTGATTACCAAAGAATTTGTTCGGTCTGAAAGAAAATATAGCATATCATTTGACGAAATGATTAGCTAGAGACTTGATAATTGAGTCTGAAAAGGGATGAGTTGAAAGTCTATTTGAAATCTTTAATGGTGGGATACCCAATTCCCCTCTAATACGACGTTAGGGGCTGAATTCAATGTGGAAAGCCTACACTTAAAGATTGAAGCACATTTTGTTTTGTATCATCCCAAGGTATGTGCTTGGACCTGCAAGAAGGGATAGGTTGAAATATTATTCTTAATAAATACTTTGAAAAAGTGCATTTGCAGGTGCATGACTGAAAGTATTTACCTATATGAGTGTGAAGTGATGCCGCTTCAATAAGCTGGGACTTGGCTTTGTATGCATTCATGAATGGATTAGGACACATGGCTTATAATAGTGTCGGGTAAACACTTAGAGTAGTGTGGAAACACGTGTGTGTATTATCTTCATGTGCTCAAAATGGGTTGAGGGATTCAATCCGTAGGACATCCTGATTCTCGGGCATTTGGAATGTGTAATACACTAAGATGAAAATTCAATTTTTCGAACATTTTCATTTATGCATGAGTTTGATATATGTATTATTTATTTAATGAATCTATGATTACACTTAAATGGGGGAGGATTGTTAGATATTTAAGTGTATAGGTGCAATGTATTTAAGTGTATAAGTGCAATGTATATTGTGAACCATTGCAATTGTTTGTATGAACAATTGCAACCATATATAAACCATTGCAACCTTTGGTGATTAACCGTTGTAACTCTTTACTAACCATTGCATCTCTTGATGAACCGTTGCAACCTTTGGTGATAAACCATTGCAACTGTTGATGATCAAAACCTTTGGTATAAAATCATTGTGAGTTTTGGCCAACCATTGCAATTGTTGGTATCAATAGTTGCAAATATTGGTGCTAACCATTGCAACCCTTCATACTCTATATAAGGAGTTGTTGGCATTGGCAAAAGAGAATCGAATCACAACTTGAACAACATAGAGAAGAGTAGGAACTAATAGTTAGTTAGAGAGAGAGATTCATTGTTCGAAGATCATCAAAGATCTTTGAAAAAATACATATAAGCATTAAAGCTCTATTTGTTATTCTTGTATCTTAGCCTAGAACAAGAATGAAACTGTGATTGTCTTATCCTACAAAGGGATTTCGTGTAACCCAAGGGCTTGGAATATGGTCGAAATACTCTTTAAGGAAAGCATGGCGATTCAATCATTATCCAAGTATATAATTCACAACTTTCCGGGTTACCAACCCAAATAATAACCAACACAAAGGAGTTTCCGATCTATATATATAAATCAAAGAAGAGAAATTTTAGGATCTTGCTGTTACGCCCACTCCCTCCTCCGCGCCAACATGAAAATAACATATAATCTAAGCAAAGAAACATTCTAATTTGATAAACTAATAATATATAATTAGTGTATAATACAATTATATCCAAATGATCTCTCCCCAACCATGTCGTAACAATAGATAAAGTGGTTAAATACATTAACATGGAGGATCTGCTCGTGTTCTCTTGGTTGTCTTGGCATAAGCCACTCTGTTTAATCAAAGAAAGTTCATTATAAAGTTTAACGTCTAAATCTCAGTCAAATCCAACCGTTTATTTAGCGTTAAAGCACTTTTTCAGCTCTTTCAATATTTTGGGGTGAAAATTGTAGACAAGAAAGAAAGACTTGTAACTCTTAAATTTGAAAACTGCATCATTGAAGTTTAAGGAATGCCTTTTTGGACAATCTTTTTATGTGCGAGAGTATTTCGTGCCGTGTGCGCATGTGGGTATTATATATTTGGTTGTCCAAGTATATTAGAATTACTTGCGGCAATGCTTCCGGGATTTTTTATCTTCTTTTATTCATCTTTGTGCACAAACAAAGTAAATAATACTCCTATTTTACTATATTTTCAAATTAAATGTTAACGTATGAATTAATAAATGTCTATCATATCAGAAGAACTGAAACAAGTTAAGATATTTCAATTTGATATCAAGAAATTGTTAGAATAGTGGTGGAGAAATTAGCTATAAATTCATATTGTACCTTCGAATTTGTCTCATTATCATTTCTGTCTTTAGCAACATTTTTAGTTGAAACAGATTGTTTATGTTATCTTTGGATGAAAATGCACTTTAAACAAATAATTATGAATGTGACATTAGGTGAATTTTAGGTGGATATATGTAACTGCTTGCTACTGGTTATAGCATAGTTTCACATTTCATCTTCTCACCTATTAACCTAAACTCCAACTGCATTCTTACGATATTATTTGGATAAATGTATTTGTCACCAATCCTTTACAAAATTAACTCACACCCATTTAAATTCATACATGAATTTCCAGTGAGTTGGTGAGATTATTTGATAAAGATCGTCATCATTTTGGATTTATTTGTTCATAGTGAGGTGATTAAAAATATAAATATATGAAGCTTAAAATGATTCAATAATTTTACAAAGTAGACTAACATTTTGACAATTAGCAAAAGAGAAAAAAACCATGTATAAACAATATGGACTGTGGAGAGTAGGTTAAATTTCTAATTTTTGGACTTATTTTCGCTATTTAGATATTAATATAGTGGGCGTGTTCAAAAAAAAAAAGATGTTAATATAGAAGGTATTACAGAAAGCTTATGATAAACCGAGATACCGATCAAATTAATGAGAAATATTTAACCTATCATATTTTTAATATTATTTTTTAATTTTATTTTAGCTTTATTCTTTAAAACTAAAAAGATAATTGGACACTGATATTTTTAAAATTAATTAATCTGAATTTAACGTTTGAATGATGAAAATTTTAGAAGGTGAAGTTTAAGATCTAATAATATATATATATATATATATATATATATACTTAAAACTTTTAAAATAGTTCAAAAAGATTTGAATTTTTCAAATAAAATTTTGAAAAAAAATTGAAAGAAAAAAATTTCAAAAAAAAAATGATAACAGATTAAAATTTAAAACGTATAATTCAAGTACTATAAAAAAATTATTTTATAAGTTTTTATTATTTATTTATTGAAATACTTATTTATATATATATATATATAACAAATGTAGAAATGTATTTTGCTTATTTAATAAAAAAAAATATTTGTGAAAAATGTATGTAACATGAATAGTAATAAAAAAGATAGGTACAAATGAGAATTCCTCCACAGATTCATCGCGGAAAACAGAAAGTCCACTGCGAACGAATGTACGGATCCCAAGAGATAAATCAATCCATCTAATCATGATAAGCATAGCCACTTCGTGGGACCCATAAGACGCCCACGACAGGAACACAATTTACAATTTTTTATCAACATATTAATTTTATATACACCTTCTTTTCTTGCACATTAATATTTTTAGTCCAATATACTATTTTTTGAAAATGTTTTTAATCCAATATACTTACATCTTTTTTATCCAATGTCTTTTACAAAACTACAACATCTTTTTACACTTATTCGATATTCACAATGTATAAGTGTCAACATTCAAAAATTTTGAAGATAAAGATTTATTTTCTCTTACCGTAATAATCATGCTGTTACTCTTGCCAATATAAAAATGGAAAGTCATGGACCACCTATCAAACAAGACCGAAATTAATACCCAAGCATCAATAATAAATCCTTAATTAGTTCTGATTGGTGAATATAGAAAACTCAAATCTTATAGCAATCAATTTTCTTCCACATTAGTCAGGGAGGAGTAACGTCATTTCCAATTAAAACAAAATTCAAAAGTAAAAAAAATTGAAAAAAAACTTTCGTTCGTTTAAGTTTGAAGCAGACGTTGTGAAAGTGTATTTTTTTTTTTTTTTAAAAGTTCCGTAATCTCTTTCTTTATAAAAAAAAAAGAGAGTTATAGATTTGCCATTTGTAATAGTTTGCTTGAAGTAGAACCTCTCTACCTCTCTCTCTCTCAGTCCTTGTCTCACACACTGTCTTTTGGATTCTTTTCTCTACATTCAAAGCAAAGCTCTGGAAAATTTTCTCTTCAAAAAACTTTCTCTCACTTCAAAGCTTCTTGAATCAAAAATGCAACAACAATCTTCTACAATTTTACCTATATTCACAGGTAAATCCGCATCTTCTTTTTCTCTTCATCTTCGAGTTTTCATATCCATCTTCCTTCCTAATCTTCTTTTTTTCTACTCAACTATCTAAAGGCGTTTCCTGGTTTCTCCAACTAAGAAACTTTTAAATTTCCTGAAGCTTGCACTTCGCAAAGAAGTCAAATCTGACCTCTGATCTTCTCGAAACCTCATTAAATAATTATCTTCTCGGAGGGAGGGGGTACAATATACTATTTATTTATATTTATAGGATTGAAGATACAAATTGATTCACGCTGATATGAATTTTCACCGCAAGCTTTTGTTGAAGAGTTTATTTGTCAACGCTTAGCTAATTATTTTCTTTTATTTTAATTTATTTATAGTAGTTGTCGTCCTCCTCTTCTTCTCACATTCTCTCAAAATATTAAACATATCTTCTTCTTTTTTTTGTTTGCAGAGTCGTGTCCAAGGCTTTGATTACATTCTTGAAAAATGGAAGGAGAGTCCTTTGGTTTGATCGTTGGGATCTCACTTGGTGTGGTGATTGGTGTGCTCTTAGCTGTTTCAGCATTCTTCTGCTTTAGATACCATAGAAAGACATCTCAGATTGTCAACAGTAGTAGCTCAAGCAGACGAAATGCGACGCTTCCCATCAGAGAGAACGGTGCTAACTCTTGCAACATTATGTCTGATTCTACTCTTGGTCCTGATTCACCTGTCATGAGATCCTCGAGCAATGGGAGGTCTGGTTGGCTTGATGGGTTTAGCAAGAGGACTAGTGTGGTCTCTGCTTCTGGCATTTTGGAATATTCTTACAGGTTTGTCCCTGAGTTTCCTTTGCAGTGTTTGTCTTGTAAGAAGGGGATGTATAATGTTTTAGATGGTTTAGTTGGTTCTTGGGTTGAATCTTGACGGATTTTATGATGATATATCTTGCATTCTTGGTGTTATTTTATCGTTTTTCGGACATGTGTTATGTGGTGGTTGACTCAGGGATTTGCAGAAAGCAACATGTAATTTCACGAGTTTGATAGGCCAGGGAGCATTTGGACCTGTCTACAAAGCTCAAATGTCTACTGGTGAGACTGTTGCTGTCAAAGTTCTCGCCACTGATTCTAAACAGGGTGAAAAAGAGTTTCAGACAGAGGTAAAAACATATATTATCTATGAAATGTGCCTTGATGATTCTGTATGACATTCATATCCAAATAATAAGTCTAAGAAACATGACCATCCGTTGTGAAGTAACACTAGGAACAGTTGAATATAACCCCAATATCTATTACTCAATCCAGAAGTTGTTATCTATAACAGGGGCTATTGTCTTAAATGAGACATTGACAATTCTTATAATCTTCTTCAGTTTATTGTTAAACTCGCTCACTCACCTTTTTTTTTACTTCAGGTTATGTTACTGGGAAGGTTGCATCACCGCAACCTAGTGAACTTGGTCGGCTATTGTGCAGAGAAAGGCCAGCACATGCTTATGTATGTCTACATGAGTAAAGGAAGCTTAGCTTCTCACTTGTACAGTAAGCCTCTTTTCTTTTCTTTTTTTTGGTAAAAATGTTAAGATTAAGCATCTTCTCTTGATAATATATTAATCTCTTTGTCAGTAAACAAATGCAATATGAAATTCTATAGTCACTCACCTCTATTATCTAACCAATTTGATGAGCTTTAAACACACTATAATATGCTTTCTTCATACAGCTGAAAAAAACGAACCCTTGAGCTGGGATTTGAGAGTATATATTGCTTTAGACGTGGCACGTGGCCTAGAGTATCTACATGATGGGGTAAGCTTATGATTTATGTTGAAACCATTAACCGTTCTATTGCATCTCTTAAGAAACACAACTTGAAGAATTATGTTATAATCAATATTTCTTTTCCAGGCTGTTCCTCCTGTAATCCACAGAGATATAAAATCTTCCAACATTTTGTTAGACCAATCCATGCGAGCTCGAGTAAATCATCTTCTTTGTCCTTATATTGAGATTTCATTACCTCAAGTTATCTCATCGTTGTTGTCTTTTTAACTTCACAGGTGGCTGACTTTGGCCTGTCTAGAGAAGAAATGGTAGACAAACATGCTGCTAACATTAGAGGAACGTTTGGTTATCTCGATCCAGAGTATATCTCCACAAGAACATTCACCAAGAAAAGCGATGTTTATGGATTTGGGGTTTTGCTTTTTGAGCTTATAGCTGCAAGAAACCCTCAACAAGGGCTAATGGAATACGTTGAGCTGGTAAAATTAAAAAAAAAACTAACAAAACCAACCTGATCCTTACATCTTTGAAGAGTTAGATTTTAAGACAACGTTTTGTTTTGATGGATACTAGGCAGCTATGAATGCAGAGGAGAAGGTTGGGTGGGAAGAGATTGTGGACTCGAGATTAGATGGAAGATTTGATCTACAAGAAGTGAATGAAGTTGCGGCCTTTGCTTATAAATGCATCTCTCGTGCACCGAGGAAACGTCCCAACATGAGGGATGTTGTGCAGGTTTTGACACGTGTCATTAAGGTGAGACATTCAAAAAAACGTCAGAAGAAGTCTCTCTCGCCTTCTCCACTTGCTCCTAAGGTTGAGTGTGGTGGTGAGCAGACCGAAAATAGATCAGTTCTGTCGGAAAATCATAGGAGAGATAGCTCCATGGACAGTACACTTGAAGACTTTTGTTAAAACAAAATGTGTTTTAAGTTTCTTATTATTGTTTTTACTGAATTTTCTTTATTTTTGGGTGGTCTTTAGGATGATTTGTAGATTTTATTAGGAGGAATACACTTATCTTTGATGGTAACTGAAATTTGGTTAACAGGATCTTATCTTCTTCTTTTTTTTCTTTTTCTTTTTGGAACACGTAACAGGAGCTTGTGTATATTATTTCTTTTGTGAATGAAAGTCTTATTTTTATTTGTAAAACGAGTAAAAACGTTTTAAAAATGTAGAAACATGCAACTATGTGAGGAGCATAAGTGCATAACTATTTGAAATGTTGGTTATTGAATGTACCATTTATTTATCCAATTTATTCTGGGTGTTTGGCCTCAGAGAAAACCCAAATAATAGTGTCTTTGATCCTTTTTTTTGGAGAATTAAAAAAGTCTAAAACTTCATGAATATTTGAATGAGTAAGTTTAAAACAAAAACCAAAAATTAAAATAAAAGAAAATATGTTTGAGGAATATTTGAGTATTAATGAATTAAAAATTTAATTATTTCTGGTTATAAAATCACATCCAGGCTATACACCCTAGCCTAGTAAAGCATCTTCGCTCTTCATGTATGGATGTATTAAATCTCCTTTCTACTACATTTTTGCTTCCTTAAAGTCAGCTTAGAGTGATCCTTAAACATGTGCTTTATTCAAACGATACAATCTTTACAGAGTATTTTTACAAAGCGTGTGCATTTTTTTTACAAAGCTACAGAATATGCTTATAACAATCAAAGTTTTACAACAAAGCTTCAACCATGGGAGATGCCTTGACTAATCAGCTCACATTTGGGATCTTGTAATACTATAACTGGCTAGAACATGGTCTCTAAGCCTTCAGAAATCAGCTTGATTCTAGGTTTTGGTACTTTCTTCCGCATAGTCCGCTTCCACTTCACGTAGAACACAAGTAGATACATGAGAAATACTAAGACAACCAGCAGATACATGAGTATGAATATTGTAACGGTGGACGTCTGGTACACCAAAATTGAATATGAACAGAGGAGAGGCCCCATGATGAAGATATACCACCAAGTATATGCTCTGCCAACTGGTAAGAGTGTGAATGTCAAGGCAATCGCCGAAAGAAAGGCCATAGTATTGAATCCCCATATTACCACGATCTTTAATATCATATCTTCAAAAGTTAGGTTCTCGAAGTTGCCATTATCTTGTGGTTGGGCCGCGGTCTGATAAGTAGCTGTGATGATCAGAGCTGTTATTACAAGAAGAGAGTTACGTGTTCCGTCTGACATGCGGCTCCTATAACGTGCCATTCCTGTAAAGCAATATTCCCAGAAAGTGACTGGTTTGCTTAGGAAGACAGACGTTGTCTTAACCTTGGATAGAGACATCCCGCTCTTACCACCCGAGATTTGTATTAGTTTCTCAGTTTCTTTGTTCATGTGCGGTCCGTTGACTCGTAAGGCATCGAGGGCTGTCATACCACTTTTGTTCTGGATGTTACGGTTAAGTGACATGCATTTTAGCAGTTGTTTTACAGCCTGTAATGACCCGGCGTATATTAGAACACTTTTAATAAGGGGTTCTAGTTCCGGGTTCTCAAAACATATATGTATATTTTGAGAACCCCGAAACTAGAACCATCCATTGGAAGTGTTTTTAGAGCATGTCCAATGGGGATATTTACCTTTGGGATCTCAAAATACACATATCTATATATGTATATATTTATATTTAATTGTGAAATTTTTTAGTTTACGGTAAACCCAACCGAACATATCTGAATTGAGATATTTTCGGTTGAATTTTTCGTAGTTTTTAAAATTTCATAATTAAATATTAATATAAATATATATATATATATATATGTATTTTGAGATTTCTAATGATAGAAACCTCCATTGGAGTAGCTCATACTACTAGAGCAACATAATTCAAAGAATATGAGTGTGTGAATTTAAGGTGTATCACTAATAGTTTAGATTACATACCAAATCAATATGATTAGTATGACAATTAAGTGCCGACCAAAAAAAAAGACAATTAAGTTATTGGGCTTAACAAATCAATCAACTTTGTAAATATTTTCGGATTGTTTAGCAAAAATATTTTTTTTCTGATCAACCAATTGGAAACCTAAAGGTTAGGAGTTCAGAAAAGGGGTAAGAACATGCCTGATGGTTATTCTTATATGCCGCTAAGTGCAAGGCCGTGTTGCCTTCACGATCACGTTTGTTCAGGACTTGAATCTCGGTGGATGAAGCATCACTTTTGCGCATTCTTTGCATCCACCCTCTCAGAACTTTGAGCTCTTCGTATCTATCGTTTATAACCGTGATGTGTAATGCAGTTTCTCCATTAACATTTGCATCTTTAATACACTCAGGACATGCCAAGAGAAACTCTGTAAGAAGATCCACGTCCCCTTTTTTTGCCACAAGATGCAATGGTGTCATACCTGTTCTTATGAGATAAAACTAATTAAAATATTTGAATATTTCATTAATCAATAAATAAATAATTCATGTTATATGTTTGAGACTTTTTTTTTTTGTTAATCTAGAAAAGAAAAATACAAGAATTAAGATTTTGAAGTAAATACCTCCTCTACCACGAATACGAATAAGACTAGGATCAAACTTGACTAGCTCTAGAGCTAACTCAACCTGTCGGTTCTCGATGGACAGATGTAATGGAGTAAACCCATTTGCGTTTAGCTTCTTGGCCAAGGATGGCTTTAGAATCATCAGTTCCATCGCCAAATCTATCTTACCAGTTAATGAAGCTTCATGGAGAGGTGTTTGCGTGAAAGGTAAAACATCGATGTTTTGAAGGATACATGGATCTTTTTGAAGTAGAGAATATAAAGCAGTAACGCTACCGGATTGAGCAACCCATAGCAATCTTGGATCCATACTTGCAAACAAAGAAAAAATAATTCGAAGGACAAATAATTCAGGAAGAAAGTAAGCGAATCATTGTCATTTATAAAGTAACCTTTTTGTGGGTGGGTGGGTGGTATAGCAATATTGACTTAGTCATCACCACTTAAATTTGTCAATCTATCAGTGAGCCCCGCTGCAAAATAATTGATTTAGCAGATGTTAGTTTTTGTATTTTATGCAACATCTAAATATACCATATGGATATAACATCTAGATATTGTTTGTTTTTATAGTTAATATTTACCTTCAAATGCAATATTTAGATGTTAAGTTTTTCATTTTTTCTAATTTTATATATTATTTGAATACTAGTAATTTAAAATACTGAGAAGGATATGATTTTTATTTTTAATAATAATCCAAATATAATATTTAAATAAAGGTATTTATACATTTTATGGGAAAACGCAATTTGGTGAGTTATGACTGGAAATTTAATATCTAATTTTGACCGAAACCATAATTTGTGGCTTTGACAAAAAATATGAATATACGATTTTAATAGAAAAATGCATTTTTATAGTTTTGACAAGAAAACATAATTTTAAGTTTTAGCTGAAAAATATGTTTTAGTTTGTGTGAATATGTGATCATTAAGAGAGCTATGTGATCATTAAGATAGCATAATCACAACTTGTTTTTAGTTTGTGAATATGTGATCATTAACAAGGCTATACTTTTCAGTTTTCACAAATAATCGCAGAGCCTCGTTCTGCAACAATGAACTTTGTAACCTTTACAAAAATGAATATATTAATGTAATTGATAGTAATGTTACAAAATCAAACAGATGAGGATTACTATTCTATTCCAACAAGATTCAAGAAGAAGAAAAAAATGGAACATGTGTGTTTCTAATACTAAGGCAGAGAATGTCATTAGAACCATCAGATCATCAGTCAACGACTCCCTGCAGCTACTTATGTGATTGTTCATCAGATCATCAGTTACTAAAATCTAACATCTCTTCAAGTTAATCCCATCCCACTCCCAACAGAAGAAAACATCATCAGAAGCTCTCAGCAAAACTGCATGTCCTAACACAAGTAACAAAACCCAAGATTATACTTATTTTTTTAGTCTGAATCTGAACTAGACTGATCCGTGCGTCTCCCTGTAATAGCTGGAAACAATTTCTCTCTAGGATCTACTGAAGGAGGTAGTCTTGGAGTTTCAGAAGAAGCTGCTGAGACTGCTGAGGCTGTTGAGCCCTGTTTTCTCGCCATCTTCACTTGTTTTCCTTTTGCTTCTCTAACTTCTTTACAAGACTTATCCAAGATTATCAAGAAATCACGCACAATCACAAACAAACGCAACCCTTCATCTTTGCCTGCTTTCCCATGGAAGTAGTCTCCTGTGCTTTTCACCAAAGCCATGATTCTCTTCTCTTCCTCAAGAATCGACATGATGCTTCCTTCAGCGTTTTGAATGAAATCTTCAAGGGCTTCACGAAACCCGCTTTCCTCTTCCGAACTCTTCATCTCTGAGTTGACAAAGTCTCTAGCTTTGGACAAAGCGTGTCCCATTTTGAGAACAGTCCCTGTCAAACTATCAGCGTCCACGTTTGCTGATTTCTTCACATGTTCAAGCTCACTGCTAAGGCCTGAGACTTTCTGAAGTCCAAGACTGCGGTAATTCTCTTCCATCTCGTCAGAGGTTTCCTCTGCCATTAGATCCTCCGTTTTGACGCTAGAGAAGCTTTGGCTCTCTCTGATGGTACGTGCAGCTCTCCTTCCTTCGGTTCTTATTATCTCTTGAACAACGAAATGGAGGAGCGTCGTCTTCCCATCAGTTCCCTTCACGTCTGCTAGTTTCAAAAGAGTGTCCAGCTTGAAAGCTTGAGCAGCACCCCTGAATGTACCATCGTTCATTCGGTTTCCGGTCTTCAGAACAGCTTCTAGGAGCTTCAGGAACAGCCGACTTCCCCTAAGTTCTTGACAAGCAACCTTCCATATACACCAAAGAAGATGGATGCATTGAGAAAGACAAAGAAACTTGAACTGTTTTGTTTCAGAACATAGCTTTTGCTAAAGATTAGGAAACGTACCTCCAATGTCTGAAACGACTCTTTAACAAAGGCCATTTCTTCATGGAGTGTACACATAAACAGAAGTGCCTCTAGACGCTTGAAAGCAAAAGGGATATCAACTACTGCTTTCAGGAATCGTTCAGCTGTTCCCAGCTGAGCTATTTCACCAGAGTATAATCTAAGCTTTAGTTCTTCTTCTGGTGTTGGTGCCATCTTTAACAGAGTCTGAATGAATTCTACAGGAAGCTCATTCCCTGATTCGAGAAGGATTTGTGTTAGAGAACGCATAGGAGAATGCAGCCTAGACTTATATTCTTTCTACTCCACATAAGGATAAAAGGTTTACCTTCAAGAAGTGCATCACACACTTCTTCAGTTGTTGCATTCAAAGCACGCAAGAGAATCGATAGATTTTGTCCTTTCTTTGGTTCAAGAATCTGAATAAACTGAGGTAAAGCAGCTTGTCCGGAGCCTCCCTTCTTGTCGTTTTTATTCTTGTCTGCAGCTGCATATCCAAATAACGACTCTATCATCTCCTCATTGAACCTGTAAAAGCATAAGAAAATAAGTAACTGCGCCAAAGAAATTAAACTTAAAAGGATTTTGAAAAGAGATAACAACTCCAAGGCATGACTTACTGGAAAGATCCTGATCTTATATCATTCCAAACCATTGACTGTTCTGGATTTGCTTGCACTTTATCCCAGAAAAATGGCTTCAACTTTGTTTTGGGAGCACCATCATCTTCTGAATTTGCTGGCCCAGAAGACGATGGAGGAGCTTTCGGGCCACGGCTCATCAGTGGAGGTGGACGTGGTCCTTTTGGTCCAGGAGGAGGAGGTGGCTTAGGCCCACCAGAACCAGGTGGAGGAGCTGGAGGAGGTGGTCGTGGAGGGCCAGTAGAAGATGGCATGGGCGGTGCTGGAGCTGGCGGTGGAGCAGGAGAAGCCTTTTTTGAAGACACCTTATGAAACTTGGGTGGTTCAGGTGGAAGTGGCTCCACTTTTCCAGAAGGAGGCTTCCATGAAAATTTAGAAGATGTTCTTCCAGGTGGAGCCTTCAACGGCGGAATCCCATGACTGTTGCTACTATTAAACATTCCATCTTGTGACATCCTTTCCTCTAAGGTAACAAAATTTCCGGAGTTACTTCCATTAAAAGATTGATGACCTTTGGCAGAACCACCAAAGTTGTTAGAGGAACCTGAAAGCATAAAAGAGTATGTTTGATGTTAAATATACTCAAGAAAGTTTATGTTAGATTAGAATGTGGAGAGTACTATTACCAAGAGAGTACTCGTTACTGCTTAAGCTAAGAAGAGGCCGTTCATCATTTATCCTGCGTCCTGAACCTTTTCCACAAACCTTGGTACAACACAAGAAGAGGCACGCAGCAAGCAAAAACGTAGAAACCGCAGTGGTAACAACCGCGATGATGATTGTCTTCTGATGGTCCTCTTTTCCTTTTGCAGCTGAAGCAGGTCTAGAAGTTAACTTTTCAGAAACGCTTTTCTTAGCAATAGCAGGAGGTGGTGGACGTGGACTACTACGCTTGGGAGGAGGGGAAGGAGAAGAAGAAAGGGAAGAGAGAGGTCTAGAAGCTAGATTTCTCCTCGGAGTATCAAGCACAGATGGTAAGAGCTTGATATAATTGAGGTTATGGCCATTCAACTCTCCTTTTTCTTGGATACAACCAAGAAGAGTCTGTTTCAGATGGGAAGGGGTGAAACCAAATAGCTCCAAGTTATCCTTTGATCCTGGGAAACATAAATTGAATACTGCAACAGCTTCCTTCACACAATCTGAATCTTGCCAACAACGTCGCCCCCATATTGTTTCTACCTGTCAGACATTGTACAACAGACAAAAGACAAAGAACTTTTAAACCTACACAATTAAACTGAAAAGCATAGCATAAACTTAGAGACAACCAGCTCATAATCAAATCAAGTTTGCAAATGGCCCACAACCAAAACTGAAAATCATGGCATCTAAAACCAAAACTTAAGCAAGAAACAAGTAAATGTTCTTCAGCTCTCTGCCTTAAACGTATACTATAAAATTTTGAAACCCTAACAGATAAATTCCATTAGACATGACAGTAAATTATGATGTAAGAAAAGCAAAAAAAAGACAATCTTTACCATTTGTTCATTGACATGCCCTGTAGATAGAGCCATGAACTGGCTAGTAAAAGTCTCATCTGAACTCTCTTCCAAGGTAATCACAAAGAACCCAGAGAGCAGAACCAACCAGAGAACCAAACGACTCCAATTCTGATTAAACATTCCTCCTCCTAGAATCATTCCAAGCATATCCATTGCTTCTCATTTCATAAGATACTCCAAAAGGCTAAGGCTTTCAGATCAAATTGCCTAATACAATATTATGACCGTCCTACAGGTTCTTAATGCAGAGACCCTTTTGCTGAAACTCGATCAAGATCAAAACTTTTATCGAAATTCTCCAATTTGGAAGCTGCCTTCGATGTAATTAGACCAATTCAATAAAAGCTTCAACAATGCCTTGAGATGAATGAATACACGTTGCGAGAAAAACAAGAGACAGCACAAAAGGAGAAAGAGTTGGTGCTAATGATTGACAAAGATGCGCAATGTGATTGTCGTCGGTGCGCTCAACCAAACCAATGTTTTGACCGAAAAAGTTTCAACCTTTTTTCCGAGAAATGTCGTCGACGAGAAAAAAAATTTAGGGAGGAATTAGCTTTCAAGCTTTTTTGTTCAGTTTTCATTGTCAAAATTGTTTGTGCCTCTTCTTTTCCCCAGAACACAAACACGCGAGAATTACGCGGAGTTATTAATATTACTGGACAAAGGTTTTGTAATAAAATTAGAAAATAGTCTACTACATGAAAATTAATATATAAATGTTAGTCCCTGTGTTCTTACTAAATATTTTTTAAGTTTCCTATATTTATTTTTTGCAATGACTAATATTTTTATTAAAATGTTACTTAGTTGTTACTTTAAATATAAATTATGAAAATATTAATAACACTAAATATTGATAATTTAAAATTTAATATATATATATATATATAGTTATTAAAAAGTGTATATTGCTTAAGTAAATGCCACTTTGGAACAAATAGCAAAATCTATTTAATAAGTTAACAAAAGAAAGCAATATATATTTATCCTTTTCCATTTCTGAGTTACATTTTTTTAGTTAAAAAAATATCATTTTGTCGCATTGCCGCCTTGTGTTGAAAGTTTGAAACACACGTAATCTTTCATGTTATGAGGGCAATCCTATTCCACATGGGTCATTATTAGTTCCATAAGCCGCAAATTATCAGATTCCAAACTCTTTGTTTGAGCAAGAGTAGTTGAAGAACGCTTTGGAGTTGAATGAGAAGCATTGTGCTAATATGGGTGCGTTTTTCAAATTAGAATTTAGTTGTTAAATATTTCTTCATTTAAAGTTTCGGAATTTGAACTTTACATTATTCATTATTGCAATTTGATGACAGTGGTTAGCTTGAAAAACAAGGAAGGGGAGTTGAATATGCTAATTGAAGAACTGAGAATCATGAATTTTGAATCTGAAAAATATTTTAATTCAGTATGTTGTGCTTTAGGCTGAGAATGATTCTCTTGGTAAAGAGAAAGAAGCAAGACTTCTGCATGCGTACATTATTAATCGAACTAAAAGCAGTTACATTGGATCAGTCGGAGTATAAACTTTCTTAATTTATTTTACAACTCACAAATTGACATTTATTGAATATGAGAAGACTGAAAAATATCTTTTTAAAAAAAAGATCTAAATAAAAGAATCACATATGAAAAGAATCATAACTGCTATTATAATAGATAAGATAAAAGTTTCACCTATGTACGGTAGGAAGCAGAAGAATGAGATCTCCAAGATCACGACCAATTAACCAACCATGTTCTCCAACTAACCTGATCAGAACAATAATTGAACATATATTGATCATTTTACTTTCTATTTAGGTACATTATATAGTTAAGTACTACATGATTATGATATATTGACATATTACTCTATATCCACAATTATATATTATTTAAAAATAAGTGAACATCAAAAAATATGTCTATCGAGTCAGCGCAGCTCAAAATCTAGATGCAAAACAAATTAAAATATATTTGTTGACATCGGTTTGTACTTTGTAAGTTCGTAGTATGGATAGATGTCTGTAATAGACTAAAATAAATTAAAATATTCATCCGATATTATAATGTATGGGCCTGTTGACAAAAATAAATAAATATATAATAATGTATGGGCCTTGAAAGCCCGAATAAAGAGATGAAGAGTGCCTGTGCGTGTGCGTGAAAGCAACTCTAATCTCTGGATTCCACAACTCCTACTCTCCTCTCCAACGGTTTCCTTCCAAAATTTAACGGCAGAGATCGCTTTGGCTAAAGTTCTCTCTTCCTTTCCACAATCTCTCTGATCGCCGCCGGGAAGATTCAACTCCCCGAGAGTGACAAGTCCTCACCGTCTTTTTCAGGAGATGGTGTCGCCCGAAAACGCTACGGAAGTTTCACCATCCAAGGCCCTGGTTTCTCTTGGCCTCTTCAGCAACCTATTGGCGTCTCTTCAGACTCCAGGTTTCTTAAACTACCTCTTACCCCTCTTGTCTCTAAGCTCGTGGGATCGTTTGAGTTGGTTATAGAGATGCTATTGTTTGTTGTTTATCATCAGAAAATCACAGTTTGAGCTTAAAGTTTGGTTCTTTAGCTGGTGAGATATCCTTACAGTTGGTTACATGACATCAAGTCTTCAGGAGAGGTCTTGTGTTCTTTTTATCCAAAGTCAACTGTATGTGCGTCACTGGTTTATTCAGATATTGTTTTTAGAAGCCTTTTTTTTATGCATCTGATCTTATTCAGTGTCGATTAGCCTTAAAGTTGGTCTCAATTTATCATCAGAAAATACATTTTAAGCTCGAAGTTGGGTTCTTTAGGTGGTGAGATGTTCTTACAGTTGGTTCAATAACAAAACATTTAAGGTTAGGTCTTTGTGTTTGTTTATGCAAAGTCAACTGTGTATGTGTCTGCCATGTTTTAATGCACTTCTGACATGTTTCTTGATTCGAAACTGGTTTGGTCTCTATCACTTTGGGAGTTATATTCCCTTTTTGTGGATAGGATCCTTCTTCTATCTGAGTGGCTAGCTTGACCTTACCATGTCAATGTTTTTTTTAAATAAATCTTCCTCCTTGGAAGTGAGCAAATGTATTTTTTTTTTTGCATTGTATTATCAACTTAGTTGCTTTGATGTCTTTCTTGTTGGTTCAGCGTGGGTGTTGATGGCTCAGCTGAAAATTCAGAAGCCAGCAAGGAACCTACCTCCAGAAAGAGGTAAAGCTTTTCCTGGTCAACTCCACCTGTTGCACTTTTCTATTCAAAAGACTGGCTGAACTATGATACCCTAGCAACTTTCTGGAATCTAAAGCTACTGAGAAATGGGTTCATAGCTTAACTGTTTGCGGGATATGTATTGGCTCAGTTGAAATACTTTCTTGGCTTAACAAGGTTTATTACTTTTTCTCAGGGCGAGATGTGAATCATCATCTGCCACTAGCTCGAAAGCATGTAGAGAGAAGCAGCGACGTGACAGGCTGAATGACAAGTAATCTTTTTCAATTTTGTATTTTACTTCTTTTTCCTATTTTAGGAATTGAAAATATCACCTTTGTTAAAATGAATAACAGGTTTATGGAGTTGGGTGTAGTTTTGGAGCATGGACATCCTCCCAAAACAGATAAGGCTGCTATCTTAGTCGAAGCTGTCCGCATGGTGACACAGCTACGTAGCGAGGCACAGAAGTTGAAGGTCTCCAATTCAAGTCTTCAAGACAAAATCAAAGAGTTAAAGGTTAAACTTCCTTCGATTTTGTAATCCTCCTTTCTCCATATAAAACCAATCAACTGCTTACTAGTGTCCTTGTGATCTTGATCAGACCGAGAAAAACGAGCTGCGAGATGAGAAGCAGAGGCTGAAAACAGAGAAAGAGAAGCTGGAGCAACAGCTGAAAGCCATGAATGCTCCTCAACCAAGCTTTTTCCCAGCTCCACCTATGATGCCAGCTGCTTTTGCTTCTGCCCAAGGTGAAGCTCCTGGAAACAAGATGGTGCCAATCATCAGTTACCCAGGAGTTGCCATGTGGCAGTTCATGCCTCCTGCTTCAGTCGATACTTCTCAGGATCATGTCCTTCATCCACCAGTTGCTTAAACTGGGAGAAAAACAAACCTCAAGAAAAAAATCTTCAACTGGTTTGCTTCTTGGTTCCTCTGAAAAAAGAAAAGAAAAGTCCATTTTTTTTTGCTCTCCTCATTCTTGGCTTTCTTTAGTCTTTTTGGTGTTATACCTTGTGTAACTGTTATTGTGTTGAACAATGATATAACATTGTAAACTCCAACTGCTTGGCGCAATGTTATCTATTCACATGTAAATTTAGGCAGATCGTCTCTCACATTATGGTTTCTTACAGTAATACATAGAATGGGTATTTACTTTCTCGCCATAAGAGTGTGAAAGTACAAAAAATTTAGAAACAGGAGAGACAGCAAAACATGATCTGTAAGGGGGAAACTTAACCACTGTTTGCTCTTATGAATGATTCTGTGAATCTCTTCTCTGGGGTTTTAGCCAACTTATGAAATAGAGTTTTTGATAAGTGATGATTATGATGCTCTAATGTGACAGCTCTTGATGAACCTGTCAGAGGAATCAAGATACTTAGCCCAAAGAGGACGTAGATGAGGAAATGCTATATCAAGCCAAGGCTTAGCTCTTCCATTGAAATGAATAACAGCTGCGCTTTCAGCATCAGAGAAGCTTGTGGTCTCTTGGTATCCGAGACCAAGCATATGCCAAAACGGATCTATGGTCTGGACATGGCCGTGAAAAGCTATCAACCCTGGAGGCAAAGTTCCCAGCTGCCACAAACTCAGGTCTGACTTTAAGTTCTGCAACATATGCATGAGAAAAGGTCCAAGTTAAGTTGATTACTGCATGAAGTGTTTGTTGTCTAGTTAGTGGTTCTTGATTTACCTCGTCGAGCCAATGATAGTAAGTGGAGCTTATGTTAGTCTTCCTCCAAGCAGCTAGATCGAAAACATTCATCCCATAAGCCCAAGCACATTCCTCTGGGTCAAAGTTTTTGGCAATTATGGGGTTTGAGAAATTAAGGTAACTCTTGAACTTCTTTGACATGACAAACTTGTCTTCTCCTCTACATGTCTCCACAGCTCCATTAACTTTGCCATCCATGTCAATGTCCCAAAGTGGTGAAAGATCAGTTTGGATCACAATGTCATCGTCTAGAAACACAAGCTTGTTTAAGCTCGGAAACAACTGCAAAAACAAAGTTGTTGTAAGTCTAATGGTCAGAGCATTCTTCACAAGCCACACGGATCAAGTTTACCTCTGGTAGATGAATACGGATGTGATTCATCAAGGAGTTGTACTTAGGGCTAAGAGCTTGTAACTTAGCAGCAACAACAACTGGATTTTCATTGTTACTAGCAGCAATAACTGATGATCCACCTCTGAACTGAGACCTCACTCTCTGATCCTTCTCCATAGCTTCCAGAACTGGAACTTTCCCTTTAGATAACCAATCAAAATGATGCAAGGCCTTGACCTCAATGATTGCTGGAGACAGAGGATGTAATGAGAACCAAGCTTGCATTGGAAAATAAGTTTTCCTATCAGTTATGATGTGAAGAACAATCTTATGAGGTCTTAAAGAGTTTTGAACCAAAGACTTAGCCACAACCGAAGCTGCAAGAATATTGTCTGAAGCCAAGACAAAGTGAAAGTAGTTGTTGTCGACTAAGGTTGGGACTAGCTCAGCTTCTGGAAGCTGGAGACGTGCGGCTGCGTTTATTGAATGTTCGTTGGCTAGTTTAAGAGCTAAGCAGTGAAGTTGTTTCGGTATGCTGCTTGATGCAACATGTCGGTATAAATACTCTTGGATCTTAGAAGTTCTTGTTCTTTGTTCCATCAATGTCACCATTTCTTTAAGCTTTTGAGCAAATTCTCTTGCGTCTGATTTGCTTCTTTTGACTTCAGACATGAAGTCTTGAAGTGTTTGTGGTATGTCTGATCTTCCTTTTAGCTCTTGTTCATTTATAGGCTGTTCCAAGACTTGGTACATAGCTTCTGGAACATTCTAGATAAATAACCAAATAGAAAATTAACCTTTCTAACCAGAGTACAGTAAAGTTGAATATGCTCAAGATTCTAAAACCCAAGTTAGAGAACTTACACCAGTCTCAATTTTTCTTCCTAAAAGCTTTGGCTTTAGTCTCTTACCCAAGCAAGCTGTTAAATGAAAAGAAAAAGGCTTTGTCTCATAATTATAATACTTTCACCCTTTCTAAAAAAAATATTTTATAAAATTTGTTTAAAATATAATTTAACGTTTTTATGCATTTCATCAACTAATAATGATAATTTTAATATTTAAAGAAACTAAATGTACATCTATTAATATTAGTTTAAAATTGTTGGAGATAATTGATCATAGAAAATAATTCATTTATAATATCCATGAAAAAACAAAACTATTATTTGAAAACATAAAGAGTGTTTCATTTATAAAGATTAACTCATTTATATCTGTTCTCTTGAAATATTTATAGATAATAAGCTATTTTTTATTAAGCTCGACTATTACTCTAAAAAGAAAAAAAGGGTGGGACAAGAAGAACATACCAAGAGAGAAGCAAGGAGAGGGATCACCGTCGATAGTATCAACGGTGGAGAGAACGAAGACGAACCGGAGAAGAAAAGTGAAGAAGAGGAGAGAGTAAAACATCATTTGATACGAGAATCTTCTTGAACCAACCTTCACTTTTATGAACTCTCTCAGTCCTTTTCCTGTGACCACCGTCACATGTCTTAAGCTTGGAGAGATATGCAACTGCATCTCTCTGTTTTTGTTCTGTTTTTTTTTGCTCTGTTTCTGTTTAAGTCTCTGTTTACTTCTTTTCTTGGTTTTGTCTGAAAGGAGATGGGATGTCCGAAGAGGGAAAATGGATCTTACGTTTGGTATGTATTTGTTATATGATTATTCAAAAGGGTCTGTTTCATTAACCTAACCTTGCTTTGTGTTTAGGTTATTAGTGGCAGATCGTATTTGATGTTCCATGTGAAGAAAATGATATGAGTGTTTGTTACAGGTAGAAAGATTACGGTTTATTCAGGTTTTTCCGGTTTACTCAGAAACACCACTGATTAAGTAGTCAAATCAAGCAACTGAGTCTCATAATTTTTATAACCCGGAACGTTGTTAAGTATAGCGGTAATTCAACATATGGTTGTTGGATTAGCCCTTTGTCAAAAAAAAAACATATGGTTGTCGGATTATCCGATAGTCCGGGTTCTGTTTGCTAGATTTCGGTATAAGTCGGTTCGGTATGGAGATTTTGGTTTAGAATTTGGCTTTGGGTCGAAGGAGGGAAGTTGGAGAGAGAAAGACAAGTAAAAGCAAAGGCAACACAAACATATGTTATAGATGAGAAGGAGCTGTCTGGTTTGGTGGTTACAAGAGTAACATAGCTTTACCTCTAAATTAATGTCTTTGAACAAAGACATTGGGGCTTCAATTTCAGAATTTACTTTTTAAAGACTAATTTTCTCTCTAAATTGTCAGTGATTCTATCCCGTCCCCACCCAAACTAGAAGTCTATTTTGCCTTTCTTTTGCATGCTTCAATTTCTGCTATTTACGGAAACCTTTTGGTCCTCTAGTTCTACGGCCATGATAATATTCAACTAGGTTACCCTTAGCCTAGACTATGTGCTTAAGTTATGGCACTAGACTAAGATAATAATTTGCAAAAATGTGGCCGAAATTGATAAATAATTCGGTTGGAAACCCATGTTTTCTTTGTTTGGCCCAAAGCCCGGCTGGCAACCAAATATTTATATGGAAATACTTTTATAAAAGACTTTTATAAAATTGATAACAAACTTGATTACAAATGTGTATTAAAAAGTGATAAACCTTACTATTTTTGTTTACATGCTAAGATATTATAGTTCATGATAGTGGTGGATCCATAATTTTTTGTTACCGAGATCAAAATAAAATTTCTTTTCAAACAAAGTTCTTAAAAATAAGTATCCCAACACACATTAAAACCTATTTAAACTTAAAGAAGAGGGGTCATGCAAGTGATAACCTTCAAATTTAGTGGGGTCAGACATAATTTAAGATACCTAATTACCTATTTTTACAGGAAACTTTAGTTTTTTTCCAATAATTTAGGGGTGTCAACTGCATCCCCTCAACATGTCTCAAGCTTGGAGATTTATGCAACTGCATCTCTCAGTTTATGTTTAAATATATTTGCTTCTCTGAATGTGGTTTGTCGAAAGGATCATGGATGTCCGAGTAGGGAAAAAGGATCTTACGTTGTTATGTATTTGTTTTTTTGTTTTTTTTGTTTTTTTTTTATACAAAAATTGTTACGATTATTAAAACAGGTCTATTTCATTTACCTAACCTTGCTTTGTGTTTAGGTTATTAATGGCAGATTGTACATGGTGTTCCATGTATAGAAAATGAGATGAGTGTTTGTTACATGTAGAAGGAATATAGTTTATTTGATTATTGCGGTTTATTCAACATTCGCATCTGCCTCATGATCTGCAATTTTTGTTGGCAACTTCTCTTTCCTCTCATAAGTGACTTGCTTAGGGTTTTAGGATTTTGTCGGGGAAGAATTATTGAGTAACGATAACTTTATCTAAACAACAAAAACCCATAAAACATATTTTTGTGAAGTAGATACGATTTGAACATTAAGTACAAAGTTTGACTCTATGCATGGAATACTTTGCATAACCATACGATATACGGCCTACTTAACATTATTGTATATTTTCATAATTTTCACGTTATCCTAGTTAGCTATTAAAACGTGAAAATGATTATCATATACTCTCTCTCTCTCACGCACACACATCTATGTTGCTATCAACAGAGGAAGCGCCAAAACGAAAAGCAACTCTGTATCGTTCTAAGTAATGGAGTGGACGCCCAAACCATCAAACACTCAAATTGAGCCCAATTGGAATGGAGGCCCAAACCATCAAACACTTAAATAGAGTTGCAATGGTCACAAACTCAGAACATGAAGGATAAAAACAAAAGGAGACAATAAAGCTAGAGATGTAGTAGGAATAGCTTGTACGGGAACAACGACAATAAAGACAACAAACTGATTTGATGCCCTTGGATCACTTAACACTGTTGGATAATTGACAAGTGGATTAGCACTACAAGAAAGAAGGGCAATTCCCGACGGACATTCCGACGAAGAGCGCGGCCGTCGGAATATACCGACGACATTCCGACGGCTACCTGACGAAAATGGTAACTTTTTTTTTCGTCAGAATTTAGTCAAAAAAACTCGACGAAATTCCGACAACATCTCTTCCGTCGGGATATACCGACAGAAATCCGACGAAATCTTGACGATTTTTGTTACCGTTAGACAGGATCGGGAATCCGTCAGAATTCCGTCAGTAATTCCCGACGAAAACTGGCTCCGTCAGGAATTCGTCGGAAAAATACCGACGGATTCCCGACAATTTGAGGTTTCACAATGAAATTAGACGGTCGTCGGGAATCCGTCGGGAATTCCCGAGAGACACATGCAAGTCCGTCGGGAATCCGTCGGTAATTCCCGATGGATATCCAACGGCCGTCTAATTTCATTGAGTAAATGCCTAATTTTATCATTTTTTGGATACGGAAAATGTCGAAATGACACTTCTTAAGTGTGTAATAGGATATTTATTTACAAGGAATGAAATTTTCATCTAAAAAATTATAACGAAGAACATCGACATATTCTTTATATATCACCTTAACACTTATACATTTAAAGACATACATTGCAGAAATCTACTTTCACAATAAATGCTTTGTGTAATCGGTATTATTTTAAATATTTTAATGGTTATAGTCCCTCTAAATCATTAATATACAGAGATTATCATATAATGAAGTTATCCACAATATTATGAAACCCCAAAACTATAAAATGCCAAAAGCCGTCGGAAATCCGTCGGGAACGTAAAAAAATTGTAAAGCAAATAATATGTCCTTTCCGTCGGGAATTCCTGACGGATTTCCGACGAAAAAGTTAAAACAAATTGTAAAGCAAATAATATGTCCTTTCCGTCGGGAATTTGTCGGGAATACCCGACGGATTCCCGACGGAAAGGACATATTATTTGCTTTGGGACTTGTCAGCCTCGCGAAGTACAATATCCCGACAAACTCCCGACGGCTTTTTTACCGACGGACACTATTTGGTCGGAATGTCGTCGGGAATTTGGTTTACCGGGAACAAAAAAAAATGAATTCTAAATAAAAAAAAACAGACGGAATCCCGACGGCACTTATCCGTCGGTTTTGTTTAATTATATTTTCCTCTTTCTTCTTCCTTCTCCATTTCTCTTCTCTTCCTCTCGGGTCTCTTCTTCTTCTCCGCGATTTCTTCTTCTTTTCTTTCCGATTTCAACTCAAAATCCCCCAAATCTCTCATACTTCTATCCCAAATCATGTAAGTATCTAATCCCTCTTCTTATTAGTTGTTTTTTGAGGATTTGGAAGTTAGGTTTAGGGATTTTAGGTTTCAAATTTAGGGTCTTTGGTTAGAATGGATAGTTTTAGGAATTAGATCTTAGATTTGTGTTGTTAGGTTGTGATTTACATTAGTTTTTATTGTGTTTTTGTGAATGTTAGTTTATTTTCTTGTTTTTGGAATTTTAAAGTTAAAATATTTATATAATTTTTTTTAAAAAAACGTTTTCTTATACTTATACATATATATATATATATTTAAAAATGTTTTCTAATAATTATATATATTTTAAAACGTTTTTTAAAAATGTTTTCTAATAATTATACATATTTTAAAACATTTTTAAAAGGTTAGTTGTATTTATAAGAAAAAGGTTTATATAACATTTTTTAAAAACGTTTCCTAATAATTATACATATTTTAAAATATTTTTAAAAAGGTTATTTGTATTTATTAAAAAAGTTTTATATAACATTTTAAAATATTTTTTAAAAACGGTTTCTAATTATACATATTTTAAAACATTTTTAGAAAGATTATTTGTATTTATAAAAAGGTTTATATAAAATTTTAAAACATTTTTTAAAAATGTTTTCTAATAATTATACATATTTTAAAACATTTTAAAAAAGTTTATTTGTATTTATAAAAAAAAAGGTTTATATAACATTTTAAAACATTTTTTAAAAAAACATTTTCTAATAATTATATATTTTTTAAAAATGGTATTTGTATTTATAGATGGCACAACAATCGGCTCAAATGAAGCAACAGTCGGCTGAGATGGCGGCATATCGAGAGGAGATGGCGGAGACAAGGAGGTTAAATCAGAAACTTATGAAGAGGATGAAAGACATTTTTCTAGAAGGTTTTAGTGTTTTTTTTAAATTATGAACTTTTTTGAATGTTTTTTTTTATTTTGTAAAACTTTAAAATTTCTATAATATATTTTTGTTTAAATTTCTATATTTACATTTTAATATTTTTAAATATTTCAATTAAATAAATTTTAAAACTAAAATATTAAAAAACAATTTTTAAATTCAAATCCGGAAATTCCCGACGGCCTTCCGACGGCGTTCGTCCGTCGGGAATTTCCGACGGCTTTTGTCCGTCGGGAATTTCTGACGGCTTTGGTCCGTCGGGAATTTCCGACGGCTTTCGTCCGTCGGTAATTTCCGACGGCGTTTGTCCGTCGGGAATTTCCGACGGCGTTTGTCCGTCGGGAATTTCCGACGGCGTTTGTCCGTCGGGAATTTCCGACGGCTTTCGTTTCCGTCGGAAGGCCGTCGGGAATTTTCGACGGATTCCCGACGACATTTGAGTTTCCGACGAAACCATACCGACGGTCATTTTCGTCGGAAATTCGTCGGGAATGGCCTTTCCCGACGAAATTCTGACGAAAATGGCCGTCGGTATTGCGGCAGCATCTTGTAGTGTAGGGTTGAGATAGATGTCGTTTGGTATAATAAGAAATAATGTGTAATAAGACAAATATTTCTTGCTTTCAATCCCAACCAAAGCATTCTGATTACCATTTTTATCCCTTTTAAAGTGTTGTTTTGGTGTGATGTGCAAAAGTTAGGACATTATAATATTTTTGATTGTTATCCATGCAAAAGATCAAAAATGACACAAGAGTTTTGATTGTTACCAAAGCAAAATAAACAAAATGTAAAAAACAATATATCAGATGTCCCATATAAACTTCAGTACACACTAAATCCCAAAACACCTCTCCAGGCAAAGAATTCAACCCTCTCAGAGCAAAAAGAACATGACATTGTCCCTTCCCTTAGAGCTCCAGCCAGTCAACATTCACCACATGGCGTGTATCAACTATCAGAATGGTGCGAATGTACAAACGTTTGCTGCTGTAGACACGAGCTTCGATGACTGTGTCACATAAACATATTGATTTCAAAACTACAGAACCTTTGGCAAACTCACAAAAATAGAGTACATCGCGACGTCTATCCATTCTTGAGCTTTGCAGAAAAAACAATAGATAATCAACATTCACATCATCAACAAGATTTCAAAACGAAATAAAAATCTAACATTATCGGTCTAAAACAACATCAGATCCAGAAAGAACTAAAAAATCCTCGTTTGAAAGAATGACACTACATTATCCTTATAAAATATTTAATTACTTAGTCATAATTATATATATTTATTTATTTATTTCTAACTACTTCTATTATTTTGTATATACCATTTGATTCAAAACTATTTTCTTTCAATCATGATGACTTTTACTGATATTTGTATTTGTTAGTCTAATTCTTTGTTTGATTTTAGCTCACCGGACACAAAAAAAAGGAAATTAGAGATGATAACATGGCCATGACTTTGACTAGGTGATGTGTATTTGTTAGTCAATGTGATTAGTTTACTGTTAACTTTGCACAAACTATGACCGTAACTGAATTGTTAATTTTCAAAATGGAATAGTAAAAATGATTTATTCTATAAATTCCAAAAGAAAAATCACCATTTGATATGAATAGATTGGAATACTGATATGAATAGATTGGAATACTCATTCCATCGTTTCCACAAACATTTCAAAAAATTACAAAGAAAAAAATTCATAAACATTTCTCTACAATTTTATTCAACAATGAATGAAATGAAATCTATTTAATTTTTTTGATGTATTTCATTCTTATCATTCCATTTTCTGTATTCCATTAATTCTTATTTAATGTACCAGTTACAACATATATCTTGTTTGGTATTTTAGTTAATACTGCTATACAGAACAATATAAAAAATTTCATTTTTTGTCAAATAAAGTTCATTTAATAATATGTTTATAAATAAAAGTTAGGCTAATTGTTGTTTCTTTGTCAACTTTTAATATAATAAGCCCAGGGACTAATAAGATCACAAATTAAATCAATTTAATAAAGGATTTCCTAACTAACATCCGTTATGTCGTTTCAATTATATTAACACAATCAAACGGCACCGTACTTTTTTCAAAAAAGACAAACAACGAGTGTGTATTCACATGGTTATATCTATACTATTAAAATAAAACCATCTTAAAAATCTACTATAAAAAATTTATTGGACTCATTTCTTAATAATATGTTTATTTATTATATGCGTTAATCAATCTATCTATTCCTATTTATAAAGAATATTACGTGAATTATGTTAATTGTTGTTATTAATCGATTTAAAAGAAACTTTACAACCAAACAATAATTAATCTAATATTAATGGCAGCTCACAAAATAATCGGTTTTTATTATAACATATGTCCTTATAATATTACATTATTTCTTAGAATTTAAAGAGAGAATCACTGTAACGAAGCACGTAGTGAATTTTGGTTGAGCATTTTATTCATTAAATTTGATTTGATTCAAAAAATCCGGATATTCGTAAGTCATCCAAGCAAAGAAAATACTAAAATTTAATATCCTTAACAAAATAAAACACAAATACTAAGAAAATAGAGCCGGATATCCGATGCGCTATAACATTATACAAATAGATGTATATCTACAAATAAATATAGATTTTATATGTATAATTTTATATAATTATTATTTTAACATATCATTTTATTAATTTTATCTAAAGTTTCATAGGATTTATAAAAACAACAATTTTCTAAACTTTTGTGTTTTATAGGAAAATTCAATTAATTAGAAATTTATGGAACTTATAGTTTCATTAACTTTTGTTTTTCATTTTATATTATGTAAAAATATTTTTTGAAAACAAAATTGTAGTATTTCTAAATTTACTTGTATTAAGCATATTAGATGAAACATTCGTAAATATACGTAAACATTCGCAAAAACTCTAAACAATTTTGGATATCCAGAAAATCGAATATTCATATTTTTCTGAAGCAAAACAAATCGAAAAATTAGATATTTATAAGATATGAAGCAAATCACAAATATTAAAATTATAGTGTTCTTTGATCAGTCTCCACCCCTAGTTATATGTTTGGGCAACATAATTATATAATACCTTTTACCACAAGGTCCACAACATAATTATTTATCTTTTTACTTTACTTATATTCTTTGATATGATAGGTAAATAAAAAATTTACTATGCTACTAAGATTATCTCACCACGTTTGGATGAGGCAAACAAAAAGGAATATCAGAAAAAAAAACTGCACTAAACTTTTGATAAATTTTTTGTTAAAGTATTTTAATCTTTAGAACTGTTTCTATAGTTATGAAAATAAAATGATCCGTAACACCAATTTTTTTTTCAAAATATTGAAAATTAAAATTATCTGTAATATTTAAAACATATTAAAATATTAAAATATACCTAATCTACATAAAATATATTGATACTTTGAATGCCTGATTGGTTCTTGGGCATCCAAAACCTGAGACCCTATATGGCTCCAAAGAAAACCCAAACATGAATTTTTTAGTCAATTTCAGTTCAGTCTTTGGAGTCGAGATAAAGTGTTTAAGCCTAAGAAAATGTTACATAAAAATGTACATGCAATTTTTTCTTTAACAAAAACTAATTAATAAATTATATAATTTTGAAAAAATAATCTTTAGTATAATATATAACATAATAGTGTACAACAATCACAAAACACTTTTCATATCAAAATTTATTTATAATCCAAAATAATCCGGATTAAATTAAAGAATAAAAATGGGTTGAAAATGGATTAATGTTAATCATGTGTGTGTGTGTCGGTAACGTTTGACCCATATAGGCGGGTAATGGACCTAGAGACGTTACATGATACCACATTGTACAATGAAATATGGTTTCATAGAAATATATTCTTCTTATATATGGTATATATGATTTTTATTTTTAGATTTTGCAAAAAAATAAAGTATATATAGATTTTAAATTTTTAAAGATAAATTTTAACGGGCTATCCGAATCTAAATGGAATATACATATAAAGTATATATGAATTTTAAAATTTTAAAGAACCTCTCTGGATTCCCACTAAAAGTCCCAAACATTGTCTCATTACCATCCAGCACAATGAAAGCAAACTTAATATCACTCTAAAGAAGCTCATTCAACGCCTCGTATGGAACTTGTTGTCACATAGCTACCGCGTTAATGGGTCTAAAGGGCTCAAAATCAGATGTGACTCTCTTCTCTTTGCATCATCGATAACAATGGTTCCAGTAGAGAACAAATCTGTTTGTAATGATCTTGTTGTAGAGCTTCAGCCTTTGTTGAGCAGAAGTGACGGCGGAGAGGAAATATTGACGGTTGACTCAATCTTTTATGTTGGAAACAGTTCTGTATTTGTCACCAAGCTTGGTGACCCGAGAGACCTGAACACGAGGATGCATGATAAGAGAGATTATACTTGTTCCATTACCTCTTGCGGATTCGAGACCTTTGATTAGTTTCTTGATCTTCCATATCTCAATATTCGTATATGTCTCCTGATCTGCAATTTTTGTTGGCAACGTCTCATCCCTCTCATAAGTGACTTGCTTACGGTTTTAGGATTTTCTCGGGGAAAAGTTATTGAGTAAAGAGATTTTTTCTTTTTCCTTTTAATTTTATAAATTATTTGTTTCTATTTTATTTAATTTTATAAATTATTGATTATCAATTATGAGGAATTAATTGGGTTACACAGAAAATTAGACTAATGGAACAATTTAATATTGGATTTATGGCAAAGGAACAATAAAGCTGTTTTTGCTCTATTTTAACAAACTTTCCAATAATTAATAGATTAGATATACTAGATATGGAATGTGTTGCATATTTTAATTACTATTAAACAATTAATATAAATTACTATTTTTACAATCCAAGAAAATGGTAAGAAAATAAAATTACTATTAAAACTCAATTGGTATTAAATAACTATTAAAATAACTATTTTACAACTTTTCTTGTTATATAATCACCATTTTAAAAATGTTAATTAAATAATTTAATTTTTACAATTAATATCAATGAAGGTGTAGTTTCAATGAAACTTGTTCTTGCTATACTAAAGCATGGAGCAGAGACCTCTGTTCCACGATCTGATAAAAGCCATCCTGGAATAGAGCCTATCGGAATCCTTGTCGTAATCAGTCTATTTTTATTTTCTATTTGCCTGTCAATACAAGGTTGTGTACACAAAAGTTGTCATATTGATCAAATTTTTTATAAGACCTGGACGGATTCTTATGATTTATTGAGTATTGTACATCTCATTGCATGTATGTCTAAGGCCCCACTCAAGACAAGCCTTTAGTTGTGTGAATTTATGGAAGAAAAAACCAATGAGAAAACTTAACTTTGAATTCTTTTGAAAAAAACGTCTCGATCCATAAGCGATTGTTGCTTCCGTCCCGGATCGAAACTGGGTTTGGGTCAAGAGCTTTAACTTCAAGACAAGTATGATAGTTACCCTCTTTCCTTCTTGTTTGTGTTTCTTCCGTTTCGAGCCAAATAATGTGGTCTGAATTTTCAGTCAAGCCACCAACTCCACTTCGAGCCAAGTAATAACCAATATTATCTTTTAGGTCAATTACCTCCATGTTATCATTATTTGAATGTTTTTTTGTGCTTTTGGTTAATTATGCTCTTTTGTCTAATATTGGTTAGTACATTTCTAGTTTATTAATATTTCAATGGTTGTATTATATATATATTAATCTAATGGATGATCTTAAACATCTGACATGAAAACTCGATATGAGAATCCAATAAAATAAACCAAAACAAGTACAATAATGAAATGAAACAAAAACGAGTACAATAATGAATAATATAAGTTAATTGATTCAAAAGAAGAGTACAATATTCAATATCACATATGAATCCAATGATTTCATAGCTTATGAAACTGGTTCCTCCGAGTAATAGAACATCATAATGCAATAATAATACAACATGAAAATCCACAGGTTAAACAAAAAGAAGTATTGAGCAATAATAGTGCAATAATGAATGAAATAAGTTAATTGATTCGAAAGAAGAGTACAATACTCAATAGCAAATCTACAATATACAAGACAAACAAAACGTTGGTGGAAAAGAAATATTCTTAATTGCAGTCTAGACCCAAATTTAAGGCAATAAGTTAAAATACGCTTAAAATAAATAAAACTAATCATTAAATTAACGTTAAGGATTAAATCGTTTATGTTGCTGATGTATGAAGAATACGATTACAAGTTGGGCATTTCGCCTAACATAGTTATATAAAAACCATATCCATACACACAACATATAGAGCATTACAATACATAATCATATTATCTAACAACACATATAATTAAAAATTAACACACAAAGCTTAATAAATATAAGCACACTCGAATAGATAGCAAGGCACAACATACTTCTCTCAACATATAAATTGATCACAATTTGGACAGAAGGAATAATTGATGTTATCATTACTATTATAAACTTGGTTAGTCCAAGTTTAATATGTTTTGTATATTGGTTGCTCCACTAACACCTCTCGATGATTGGGTTCGCGGTAAATCATTCGGCTAAACAATATTGCGTCCACGTTAATATGACATCCATTTTGGTTTTGTAAGTCGTTTTTGTTAATAAAGTTTGTGCCACGAATTTCTGTTACTCCTTCAAACAAATCATTTAGCTCCATATTATGAACAATAATGTGAGAAGAAGATGAGTATTGAACGAAATGTTGGTGGTTTGTAAAATTGTAGTGGACTATGTGTGTATTTTATAAAGGCATACAAAAGAAAAAAAAAATATTATAAGTCAGTCATCGTACCATATCTTGGCGTAATCAGTTAAACTCTTGGGTTTACCTACCTTATAAAAATCGAAGAACTCACATGCAGCTCATTGGAAGAAGATTGTTCTGCCAAAACTGAGTTAAATTACACGATATAATTTAGATTTGTCTAAAACATGTACGAGTCTATAAACTCAAAATATTTTAATATTCATTCAAAAAACCTTTCTCATGTTTTGAACACATTTTTAAGTGAGATAAACTTTTCTTTTTGTTCAAACTTCTTCAGTGTGCAGTAAACTGTGTTAAATCTTTCTAGTTTCATATACATGCTAAGATGTTCATAAATCAAAGGGCATCCGTAACAATAGTTAATAAACATGAAAATCGAATGCAAAAACAAGTACAATAATGAGCTGCCAAAATAAAATAAAGCTTACAAAAATAAGAACAATAATGCAATTAAATGAAACAAAAATGAGTACAATAATAAATAAGATACGTTAATTGATATGAGAATCCAATAAATTAAACCAAAACAAGTGCAATAATGAAATGAAACAAAAACAAGTACAATAATGAATAATATAAGTTAATTGATTCAAAAGAAGTGTGCAATATTCAATATCATATATGAATCCAATGAATTCATAGCATATGAAATTGATTTCTACGAGTAATAGGACATCAGAAGCCAATAAATAATAGAACATGAGAATCCAATAGATTAAAAGAAAACAAGTACTGTGCAATAATAGTGCAATAATGAATGACATAAATTAATTGATTCAAAAGAAGAGTACTATACTAAATAGCAAATAGGAATCCTAGGAATTCGTAACTTTTGAAATTGATTCATACAAACACAATACTTGATATCTGTGATAATTATTAAATTGTGTTAAGAACATATATTTAACCATATGTAAGGTAATATTATCAACACTTCCATGCTTTTATTTATTTATTTTGAGTGGTAAAGATTATCACTTTCGGCTATTTTTCAGGTTATATGAGATAAACTATTCTTTGTAGATATATCAATTGCTTATTTTCTTAAGACTTTTTATAGTTTAGATTTTCATACTAAGTGTCACTTATTTTTCTTTCTAAAGACTAAAATGGATGTGGAAAAAGTTGTGGAGTTCTACACGTGTTATTTTTATAATGCTAATCAGACGAGAGGACATAATCAAAGGAAGTTGATCCTTAATAGTAGTTGCAAGCAAACAATTCAGTCAAACATTTTTTTCGCTCGAACAAAGATGAGTCTCACATTCTTGTAGACTAAGTTGTTGAGAGTAATAGAATGTTGGAGTATAGTCTTCGTCTTCCGGTTATACAGTCTAGAGGGGCGCTTCATCATTTCATTTCAGATAGTACGTCGCAACAAGAGTTGGATACTTGAATAGGGTGACTCTGCATAGAAGGGTAGATAATAATTTAGTGGATGAATGGAGTTGGTCCAGAATACCTAATGATATCTCTAGATATGTCATCAATAATATTAACTTGAATACCCTAACAACGACAAATCTTTTCTCTTGTTATTGTGACGAAACATTCGGCGAGCTTACAATCATGGATTTGAATTCGGGCCAAGTAATACTCCCATTTGAGGGGATGGACTAGGGTTGTCCTTTATGTCATAAAAACTACATGTTCGACTATGTTCATTCTCCTACTCGTACTCTATATTATGATACATATGCGACTTACCTCATACTTTTTTTGGTTCCCAAGGGTCTTCCACAAAAAGGTGTATTCTGCCTCTGGATGGAGGGGGATCAACACTTTTGGACATCTTCATCATGTCATGTATGTACCCATGAAATCTAAGAGAAAATGTTAGTGGGCTGTGTGTGTTGTTTTAGGTTAATTAACTCCCTCTTATTATTATTTGAATGTGTGTTTTATTTAGTCCCAGTTAATTATGCTCTTTTGTAGTTTGAATGTGTGTTTTATGTAGTTCCGGTTAATTATGCTAAGTAGTAGCTGTTTGTTGAGTTTAATGTATGCCTTATCCGCTACTAGTTTCTTATATAGAAAAAAAAAATTATGCTCTTATGTATTGTTGGTTAATATGTTTACGTTGAGAGTGGTCTCTTGAAAATGACTAGCTTTCCCTATTGTAATAATCTT
This sequence comes from Moricandia arvensis, assembly GCA_905132765.1. Classification (NCBI taxonomy): domain Eukaryota; kingdom Viridiplantae; phylum Streptophyta; class Magnoliopsida; order Brassicales; family Brassicaceae; genus Moricandia; species Moricandia arvensis. Next base: position 131,863 of record CAJHQP010000446.1, read on the forward strand.
TCTCATCCCATCTTCCAGTGCCCATTATCCTCTTGCTATATGCATTGAAAACAGTCCCTTTGTTTTCTCTAGAACTCCATAAACTCATAATTTGTATCATTTAAAATAATAATAATAATAATGTAAATGTATATATATTTATAAAAATTTCATTGAAATGATGCTAAATAAGTTAATAGAGCATCATTTATTATAACTGATGTTATAAAAACAGATATTGCATGATTTGTTAATAAATAATTCAAGTTAGTATCACCTATTTTCTTATACTATTTGTGTGATGCAATATATGTTTTTATACTGAGACTACAACTACCGAAATACTTCCATAAGTTGTAATCTCAACTACGGAACACACATCGTTATTATACTTCCCGTTATATCCACCAAACGCTACTAAGATGCTTTCTCCATATACTGATGCCGAGCATACACTAAACTAAGATCATGCAGTTGAATCATACAATACATAACAGAACTCGGATAGGAAATAATTTGGAACATCTACGATCGGATTATAGTTTTGAAATATTAACCTCACAAGCAATATTGAAAATGTACGTTTCCCTCTAGTGCTCTTTACACGACCTTTTCTCATCTCTGAAACTTAAATATACACTACCACTTTTTCACCACCACAAAAAACAAGGTAATTGATTCCAAAAATAATAATAGGTCAAGAGAATCCAATAAATTAAGAAAAAAAAAAATGAATGAGATGGTGCAATAATGCAATGTGAGAAAAAAGAGTACTATAATGAATGAGATAAAATACCATTGATTTCTTTTCAAAATCAAATTCATTCAACTATCATCTTTTTCCACGTTTTTTTTTGTCTTCAAACCACTTTCTTGGAGTATTATGTTTACCCTATTGCAATAGCCTTGCTCATCCCATCTCTACATTAGTTAAAAACAGTCCTCTGTTCTCACTGGAACTCCATAAACTCATTCACAAATATCGTTTGCTCCAAAACTATAGTGCCCGTCAAGCAATGAATCTATCGTCCCTAAAGAGCATCTCCGCGTCTTCAGGAAGAGTCATCTCGGGCACTAGTTTAATATCAATGGCGACAGCTAGCTGAAGGAATCAGACCTCAAAGATCATCAAATATCTATTGAAAAAGTTACATCAACATATCGTCTCTCCGGTAACTCTTTTGTTTTAGTTAATTGCTAGCCATTTGTTTATGTTTTAGTGTTTGGGCTTAATATTTCTAGAGTTGTTGGGCTTTGATCCGTTTCACGTTTGAGTTTTAATGAAATTTAACCGGAAAATAAAAAGATTCTATAAATATTTACCAAAAATGTTTAACAATCTCAGGAAACACTTTACTTTTAGAATCCAAAGTTGTCCCACCTCCATATACATCACTGTGTTGGTCTTGCATCTCTCTTCGAGATAATTCATCAACTCAACTAGGTGATTCTTGATGAGCTTGTCAAACCAAATCAGCCTGTTATTAACTACAGGACTAGTATTAACGGACTCGAATCTCGTGCTCTTCATTTATCAAACGCTACTCCTTTGGCAGATATACAGGTAGGTAGCAGACTCTTTCCGCTTTTTTTTTGTTTGTTTATTTTTTTGACAATCATCATCATCTAGTGTATCATCTTGCTCAGGAAAAGTTGCTGGGATTATTTCATACGGAATCTATAATGGTCGGTCACCTTTTGAACAAGGATCTCAAAGGTAACTTAGTATAATGCATATCTCTTCCTTTCCACCTTATTAGTGTGTACTGACTTACTTAACTCAACCAGCTTTAAAGATGGATCATACAAGAGTTATTGATACATCACTAGTGTTCAAGTATGATTTCTCTGGTGGTATCGGAAAGCTTCCAAGGCCCTCTCTAGATCATCTGTGCAAGGTATGCCATGCCGCGCCCTCAACACTGTAGTCGCTGGCTAATTATCCACATTAGCTTCTAAATTTTTTTTCCCTTCCTAGTCTATTTTGGGATACGATATGCTGAAATCTCCGGGCATATGTGTTCATGAAGCTGTTGCTTAAATGAAACTTGTTCTTGCTATACTGGAGCACGGAGCAGAGACCTCTGTTCCACTACCTGATAAGGTAAACTTTTTTTCCCCTTGTTAATCACATCTAAATTTTAATGGAAAAGACCAAACATATTCTCTCTTTCTATCCAACTCTATAATGCAGATGTTGAAAACTCATGAGTCATAGACTCTTCTTACATTATTGTTCATAATATTGAGCTATATTATTTGTTTGAGGGAGTAACAAAAATTCGCGCCACAAACTTCATTAACAAAAACGACTTATAAAGCAAAAATAGATGTTATATTAACGTGGACTCAATATTGTTCAGCCGAATGATTTACCGCGAACCCAATCATTAAGAGTTGTTGCTGGAGCAAACCATATACGGAAGAAGGATGAGGATTCAAGCAGACGTTTACCGGAGTGTATGAAAAACATCGAGCTGAATAGATCATTTTGGATGAACTAGATTTGGGGAATTCTAAAAATGTCCTAATTAGTGGACACATCATGGATTTTTTGCGAATGATGACTGAAACACCGTTGCTCAGACTTTATCTAACTATGCTAAGCATTCTAGCGCATTTCCATAGCAGGGGGAGAGGAAGGTTTTTGGGGTGCGAGGTGACATAGAATTTGGTGAGGTCAAAGTTATGACACCAAAGAATGAATAAGATAAACGATACTGACAAGTTTTAGAAGATAATGTTCATGATACAATCTATGTTTTCTGTCAGGGTTCCTACGATTTTCAAGACCCAAATTATATCCATCAGGTCCTTGAGCTTTCTTGTCGTCATGTTTTCCACAAGACATGCATCTACAAATGGATATGGACTAACCAAGTTTATAATAGCAATGATAACTACAATTATTCCTTATGTTCGATCAATTGTACAGAAGGAATAATTGTAGTTATCATTGCTATTATAAACTTGGTTAGTCCATATCCACTTGTAGATGCATGTCTTGTGGAAGGCATAACGACAATGAAGCTCAATGACCTGAAGAATATGATTTGGGTCTTGAAAATCGTAGGAACCCTGACAGAAAACATAGATTGTATCATGAACATTACCTTCTAGAACTTGCCAGTATCGTTTATCCCATCCATTCTCTGGTGTCATAATTTTGACCTCACCAAATGATATGTCAACTAGCACCCCGAAAACCTCCCTCTCCCCAAATGCGCCAGAATGTTTAGCATATTTGGATAAAGTCTGAGCAACGATGTTCCATTCGATATCATTCGCAAAAAAAAAATCCATGGTGGATCCACTAATTAGGACAATTCCAGGATTCCCCAAATCTGGTTCATGCAAAATGATCTCTTCAGTTCGACTGTTCTTCGCACGCTCCAGTAAACGTTTGCTTAGAATCCTCATCCTTCTTCCGTATATGGTTTGCCCCACTAACACATCTCGATGATTGGGTTCGCGGTAAATCATTCGGCTGAACAATATTGCGTCCACGTTAATATAACATCCATTTTGGCTTTGTAAATCGTTTTTGTTAATGAAGTTTGTGCCGCGAATTTCTGTTACTTTCTCAAACAAATAATCTGGCTTCATATTATGAACAATAATGTGATAAGATGATGAGATATGAACGAAAGTATGTTGGTGGTTTGTAAAATTGTAATGGACTATGTGTGTATTTATAGAGGCATACCAAAAGAAGAAAATAACTCATTATAAGTCAGTCATTGTATCATTCATTGTCGTAATCAGTTAAACTCTTGGGTTACCTACCTATAAAAATCTAACAAGTCACATGCATACCATGGAAGAAGATTGTTCTACCAAAATTGAGTTAAATTACATGATATAATGTAGATTTTGTCTAAAACGTGTACGGATCTATAAACTCAAAATATTTTAGTATTCATTCAAAAAACGTTTCTCATGTTTTGAACACAATTTTAAGTTGGATAAACTTTTTTTATGTTCAAACTTCTCCAGTGTGCAATAAATTGTGTTAAATCTTTCTAGTTTCGTTTACATGCTAAGATGTGTATGAATCAAAGGACATCCATAACAATATCTAATAAACATTAAAATCTAAGGAAAAAACAAGTACAATAATGAGCTCACATGTACAATTTCCTTTATAAAATTATTTATTTTTGGTAAAAAATATTAAATGTGGTAATGACTATTAACTCATATATCATTATTAATGTATATTTTCTATATAATTTTTGTTTGGTAAGACTATTAAAATATATTAATTACTAATAATTCATATATAACTGTTAAATTAGTATATATATATATATATAAATTAAAATTGTTTCTTTTCAATTTAACATATCTTAACTAGAACAAAAAAATCCAAATTTTATTAGAGTTTATATTTTAATATGTATATATATATAAAAAAATAGGTGATTAGATATATATATATGTAAAATAATCAATTATTAAATGTAATATAATATAATTATTATTTTTATTTTATATGTAATTTTAATTTTATTAAAATTTAAATAAAATCAAACGTAAATAATTGAGCCAAATCAAAAGAAGTAAGATTACAAAAATTATGTTTATGGATTTTTCAAACTATTAAATTTAAAATATAATATTTAAAATAATTATTTTTTCGGATGGCGCATGAAAACATATAATCATTTATTATATCTGATGTATAAAATATTTGGATAATTTGTTAATAAACAGTTCAAACTAGTATCACTTATTTTTCTGATTCTATAGATGTGATGCAATATATTGTGTATGTGTGTGAATAACCTCAAGAAGTAGATTTATAGGAATTAAGAACTCTCTATATGTGTAGTTGCATGATCTATGTCCACCAGAATCAAAACAATTCAACAATGGTTTCGATACCAATTGTGAAAATTTTGAAGGATAGTTTGTCTTGAAGACTAAATCAGACTGAGATTGCTTAGACTTCCATTTATTGCTTCTTTCTCATGTAAGTATGATGGGATTCTCGAGCTCACATTTCTTAATATTTTGATTAGCAGTACACCTCTGGCTAGTTTCGTGACTTGGTAACAGTGATAGCCACTTGCAATTGACAAAAAAAAAATACAATATATATTAAAACGTGAAAATCTAATGTAAAAACAAGTACACTGATGATCTCTGACAAAAGAAATTAAAGCTGAGAAAAAAACAAGGACAATAATGCAATGAAGAGTACACAATGATGCAATGTTAAATTTATAAAAACCAATCAACAACTCTCCATGTGTGTGGTTGCAGTATTCACTCAAATGACATTGACAGATATCGTTTGCTCGAAGCAATGAATCGTTTCCAAAGAGCATCTCCCAATTAATTGTTCATGTGGTTAGGGTCTTTAAACCGGTGTTTAAATTTATTAATGAAAAGTTTAAATTTATTTCTATTGTTGTTTACATGCTAAGATATAGTTCATGAATCAGTGAACATCCGTAACAAAAGAAATATACAACTTCTATTCACATCTAAAAGTTACATCAATTTTCTTTTCCTTTTTTTTCTATACAATTTTCCAGTGTTATTTTTGTTGTTGTTGAACTTGAAGCTGAGTTTGTGATGAAAACAAATAAACGAATGACAAGATCACCTTTTATTCCAACTCCTCTGCAATACCTTCTTCGTTATTTGCAGGCGTGCTTTAGGTCTCTTCTTCTGATATCGAGCTACCTTCTTCAGACCTCACGCTCTCTTCTTCTGATCTCAAGTTCTCTCCCTTGCTATGTACAACCCCAAGCTCGGTACCTGTTCCATGATCCTCTACAGGAGTCACCTGATCACCTTGTTAATCATTTGACTATCAGAAAATATATTAATCACAAAATTAAAGAGAATTTTTACCTTGGTACCAAGATCTGCCTCCCGATCTGCAATTTTTGTTGGCAACGTCTCCTCCCTCTCATACGTGACTTGCTTAGGGTTTTAGGATTTTGTTGGGGGAAGAATTATTGAGTAAAGCGATTTTTTCTTTTCCTTTTAGTTTTATAAATTATTTGTTTCTATTTTATTTAATGTTATCAATTATTGGTTATAAATTATGAGGGATTAATTGGATTAACACAGAAAATTAGACCAATGGAACAGTTTAATATTGGATTTATGGCAAAGGGACAATAAAGCTGTTTTTTGCTCTATTTTAGCAAATTTTCCAGTAATTAATAGATTAGATATACTAGATATGGAATGTGCTGCACATTTTAATTAGGGCAAATCTCTTAGATAATTCTTTTTCAAGTTTTTATCACAAAAATAACTCTCAACAACAAAAACAAAACTAACCTTTTTTATTTTTAAAAAATTAATATTTTTTTATTTTTTCAATTTTAAACCTCACCCCCAAAACCTCACCCCATAACTCTAAACCCTAAGTATACATTAGTTAACCCATGGGGTATAAATATATATTTACACTCGTTAATAAAAGTTATTTTTGTGATTTTCTTCCTTAAAAGTTATTTTAGGTCTATGTTAGGTTATTTCTCTTTTAATTACTATTAAATAATTAAGATAAATTACTATTTTTACAATCCAAGAAAATGGAATGAAAATAAAATTACTATAAAAAACAGTTGCTATTAAATAACTATTAAAACAACTATTTTACAACTTTTATTGTTATATAATCACCATTTTAAAAAATGTTAATTAAATAATTTAATTTCATGTTCTTCAGATTTTTAATAAGAAAAATTATCATCAAATATTTTTTACAATTATCTTTTGGTTAATATTTTTAAAAAATGAAAATTAATATCAAATCATTTATTATAGATAATTATAATTATATTTCAACACAATCCTAAAATTGTTGTCATGTTTGGTGATTATGTTAATTAACAACATAGGAACCAAACTTTATATAATAAGATATACATTTTTTTGAACAACTGCAATTTAAAAAAAAAAAACCTATGAAGACTTTTACTGTTAAAAACAACTTTCATTTGCTAGTAAATCTTTAGTTCGATTTTAGCTCACCAAACAAAAGACGGAATTTTAGAGATGATACCATGGCCATGGCCAGGATATTACAGTGAAATATGGTTTCGTAGAAAGATAATCTTCTTATATATATATATACTGATGCGAGAGTTAAAACTTAAAAAGTAAAACTAGTTTCTTATTTTTTCAGTAAATAACATCTCTAAAACACATTTTTCTTTCAGAAGCTCAAAAGCAGGCGAAGAAAGAGAGAGTAGGTTTAGTTTCCTAGGAGTGGGTATATTGGGTTTGAAAGAAGTGAAGCCCAATAAAAAGCCCAATGTTCATCAGGACTTGTGTATAAAAGTTGAAAGCCGAACCTAACAATAGTTGCGCCGCTGGGAGTTGCTTGGGATTTACGTTATGGAGTACATACTAGCCACAAGGGAGAGAAAGGTAGGTGATCGACAATAGATTTATATTTTTGGGATTAGATGGTCGTTTTGGCTCTCTCTCTCTCTCTCTTATTATTTAACATGGTTGATTTGTATATGATTGTGGTTGTAGGAGTTAGTAGAGCTGACGTTAACAGTGGATCGTATGGGTTTGTCAGGGGAGCACGGAACATGGACTGAATTTCTAAAATTTTACGACCCACGAAGTGCATATATATGCTCTGATCCCAACTCACGACCATACCCTGCCTTGCTCCAATTCCTTACTTCAATCAACAAGAAAGAAGATTTGCGGGTAAAGTTTTTTTTTTTTTTTTTTTTTGCGGGTAAAGTTAGTTTATTCAAATTACTCTTTTTTTTTTTTTTTAATTGGTTGCCAGAAATTGGCTTTGCTTTTGAATCCCAGCCGTCCTCTGGTTTGCGACTACTCATATAAATACCCGAAGGAGACAGCTGAGCAGGTTTGTCTTCTTTGGTCTGGAGTTTTTTTCCTTTTTGAATTCTTTTTCCTTAACTCTCTTTCTCTCTATATATTTTTACTTGGCAGAGTCTGGTTCGAAAGACTCTTACACATGACGAGTACCCATTCGACTTTTTGATCCGGTATAACCCCAAGGACTGGGTCCTTACTGGGATCATAGGGGGCCCACTTCGTGTACCTATTAGCCGTTTCGCGCCAATTGTTTCGTATTCTTTCCGCTCAACAAAGCCTTTCGATATTACCGAAACCGACATGATTGCCGTTTGTTGCGAGAAGGTTCTCTGTGATGATAACACTGAAGCTGCTGTTAGAGTTGCTGTTGTTGACCGCCATTTGAAGGTTTCTTTCTATTATTATTCTTGAGAATCCTTACCTTTCTCTAATCAGATAGTAATAATAATAATAATAATTTATATCAACTCAACTAGGTGATTCTTGATGAGCTTGTCGAACCAAATCAGCATGTTATTAACTACAGGACTAGTATTACTGGACTCGATTCTCGTGCTCTTCATTTATCAAACGCTACTCCTTTGGCAGATATACAGGTACTCTTCCCCCTTTTTGTTAGTTTTTTTTTTTTTTTTTTTGTGCCGGTCATCATCAATCTAGTGTATCATTTTGCTCAGGCAAAGTTGCTGGGATTATTTCCTACGGAAACTATAATGGTCGGTCACCTTTTGAACAAGGATCTCAAAGGTTAACTTAGTATAATATGCATATCTCTTTGTTAGTGTGTACTGACTTACTTTAACTCAACCAGCTTTAAAGATGGATCATGCAAGAGTTATCGATACCTCACTAGTGTTCAAGTATGATTTCTCTGGTGGTATCGGAAAGCTTCCAAGGCCCTCTCTAGACCATCTCTGCAAGGTAATGCCACGCCGCCCTCAACATTGTACTCGCTGGCTTATTCACCACATTGATAACTTCTTCTTCTTTTTTTTCTCCCTTCCTAGTCTGTTTTGGGATACGAAATGCTGAAATCTCCGGGCAGATGTGTTCATGAAGCTGTTGCTTCAATGAAACTTGTTCTTGCTATACTGGAGCACGGAGCAGAGACCTCTCTTCCACTATCTGAAGAGGCCTGCCCTTTTACTATCTCCTAAGTTGCAATGTTTTTAAACTTGGTTGTATTAGTGTTTTCCTTAACCTAGTTATTAGCTATTACTAATTAAAACGTGAAAAAAATGCTTATCCTAAGAAGTTCTACTTGATCGTATATATATATTTTTAAAAGTTACTATCTCTTTCAAGAACATGTGGACTCACTACAGAGTTTGTCATGGCGGTGGTACTTTCTCTTTTGAATATAAACTTTTTGTCGAGGAAGCTCAAGAACCTGATGAATATGATTTGGGTTTTGGAAATCGTATGAACCACAACAGAAAACACAGATAATATCATGAACATTACCTTCTGGAACTTGCCAGTATCGTTTATCCCATCTGTTCTCTGGTTATCATAAATTTGTCTTCACCAAATGCTATGTCACTTTACACTCCGAAAACCTCCCTCTCCTTCTTTCGTATATGATTTGCTCCACTAACATCTCTGGATGATTGGGTTCGCGGTACATCGTTCGACTAAACAATATTTCGTCCACGTTAATATGACATCTATTTTGGCTTGGTAAGTCGTTTTTGTTAATGAAGTTTGTGCCGTGAATTTTTGTTACTCTCTTAAACAAATAATCCGGCTCCATATTATGAACAATAATATGAGAGGATGATGAGATATGAACGAAAGTATGTTGGTGGTTTGTAAAATTGTAGTGGACTATGTGTCTATTTATAGAGGCATACCAAAAGAAGAAAATTCATTATGTCAGTCATCGTACCATTCTTTGGCGTAATCAGTTGGTTAAACTTTTGGGTTTACTTACCTTATAAAAATCTAACAAATCACGTGCATCCCATTGGAAGAAGATTTTCTACCAAAACTGAGTTAAATTAGATGCTATAATCTAGATTTTGTTTAAAACATGTACGTGTCTATAAACTCAAAATATTTTAATACTCATTCAAAAAACATTTTTCATGTTTTGAACACATTTTTAATTGGGATAAACTTTTCTTTATGTCCAAACTTCTTCCCGTCTACAGTAAACAATGTTAAATCTTTCTAGTTTCGTTTACATGCTAAGATGTTCATAATCAAAGGGCATATGTCACGATATTTAATAAACAAGAAAATCTAATGCAAAAATAAGTACAATAATGAGCTAACAAAAGAAAATAAAGCTTACAAAAAACAAGTACAATAATGAAATGAAATGAAACAAAAATGAGTACAATAATAAATAAGATACGTTAATTGAGTAGGCCTATAACACCAAGGAGTAGCTTTATAAGAATCAATCAACAACTCTCCATGTGTGTAGTTGCAATATTCACTCAGATTACATTGAGAAATATCGTTTGCTCGAAGCAATGAATCGTTTCTAAAGATCATCTCCCAATTATTTTTTCATGTGGTTAGGGTCTTTAAACCGGTGTTTAAATTTATTAATGAAAAGGTTAAGTTTATTGCTATTGTTGTTTACATGCTAAGATATATGGTTCATGAATCAGTGAACATCCGTAACAAAAGAAATATACAACTTCTATTTACATCTAAAAGTTACATCAATTTTCTTTTCCTTTTTTTTCTATACAATTTTCCAGTGTTATTTTTGTTGTTGTTGAACTTGAAGCTGAGTTTGTGATGAAAACAAATAAACGAATGACAAGATCACCTTTTATTCCAACTCCTCTGCAATACCTTCTTCGTTATTTGCAGGCGTGCTTTAGGTCTCTTCTTCTGATATCGAGCTACCTTCTTCAGACCTCACGCTCTCTTCTTCTGATCTCAAGTTCTCTTCCTTGCTATGTACAACCCCAAGCTCGGTACCTGTTCCATGATCCTCTACAGGAGTCACCTGATCACCTTGTGTTGTGTTCCTTGGACTCTGGAATGATCTGTGGCATAATATTAGTGTTAAGAAACTATGACAGAGACCATGACAAAAAAGTAAGTAGTGAGACTAAGCAGATTCCAGAAACTCACTGTCTCATCACTTGTTGGGGTTTTGGAGACTGGAGATAACCCCACACTGGAACCAAACCTCTTGTTCTTGCTTCAACCGTTCGAGTTTGGATTCCTTCAATCTCCATCTCCCCTCCTCCATCATTACTCATGTCTTCATCCACATCCAACACCAACTCTTGAAACCTAAACTGTTTTGCACAAAAATACAAAGTATTAGACACATCCACACAACACATTACTCTCTCTTAAGAAATAAATGGATTGGAGTTTTACATTTCTCCTTCCCCATAATGGTAACTGAGTCGGCTGATACATTTGCAGTTCTGCTTCAGACATGTACATCTGATGCTTATCCTCCACAAGGTTCTTTCCTTTCTTATTAACTTTCCAAGACTCCTCAGCACTCTGCTTCCTAACAATCTCCGGAAACACTTTACTTTTGGAATCCGAATTTGTTCCACCTCCATATACGTCACTGTGTTGGTCTTGCATCTCTCTTCTAGATTGGTTTTGGATCATGGACCACCTTCTTATTGGCTCAACCGCTACTTTTCCCTCAGTCTCTGAACCAGACTCAAAATCAAACCCTGCCATCTCATGATGACCACCATCCCCAACTTGATTTGCCTTTAATACATACTGTGTCATACATCCAGAAGGAGCAAACACTAGAAGATTCTTCTTTAAACTATTATCAGAAGCAGCAGAAGAACTATAGTGGTTGTTCTTATTCTGTTCAACGGAGTAACAGAAAGTTGATGCGGTTGCACTCTGAAGAGAGCCTCCAACCATTCCAGCTGCTGCTGCAGCAGCACCGCTCATTGTTCCCATCCATCCGCTGATGTTTCCACTTCTTATCCTATTAACCGCTGATAGAGGAACAGGAGCATTCCACTCTTCCTCTGGATTGATCTCAAACAGATGACTTGTCCCTCTTGAAGAGCTAATGGCTATCAAACTGCTATCATTACTGAAACTGATGTCTTGTATCACCTGAAAAAAAAAAGAAGTCTCCTTCAGGTTAATCCATAGGAGATAGTAAAAGTTAATCTAAAGCTGATGTATTACCGCATTAGTAAACCCACGCTGGAGCCTGAACATATGCACAAAAGACGCATCATTACTTGTACTTGTGGAGGTTCTTGGCATTATCCTGAAGACGTTAATATTGTGTCCCTGAATTGAAGCAGTCACCAAAAGCGTGCCGCTTGGATCAAAGCTCAAAGCTGATATTGGACTCTTGTGTGCCTTAAACTGCGTTATGACGCTTTTGCTTAAAATATCTTTGATTATAACCTGCACACACACCACAACATATACATGTATAAAACCACAGATCAATGCAAAGCTATCTAGAGGAGGATTTGTAGTATATACCATTCCTACGGTATCTGCGTCTACCACATTGTCATTAGCAACTCCAATGCCTTTCAGACCAGGAATGTAAGGATTAGGCAGAACCTCTGAGCAGTACCTAGAGAATGACTTGTACCCTTTGTCACCAAGAGTCACGATCCCAGAAGCGATCTGCCTGCTAGATTCTCTTGCAAACTGGGCAACACTAGGTGATGATGACAGTGTGATAAGTTCTGGATTGAAAAGTGTGGAGCTTGAGTCAGCAACACGGCTTCCGCTATAAGCAATCCATCGTGGACCAACGGCAAGAGGACCATATCCAACACCCAAGGAGCCATACGCGATGGAGTTAGTGACAATCATGTATTCCTTCACCAATGTTTTAGCATCAAAGCAATGTATCTAACAAATTCAATGGCACTTGTTAGTTACAGGAAAACAAAATCAAACACAATATGAAAAAACTACGAACCTGAGCTGCTTGGAGGACAGCAACAATCCTAGAACTACATCTAATGGTATAGATGACAGACCGAAACCTCAACGTATGCACATAAGACTGAGACCTTAACGAGTAGACATGCACATTTGTAGGAACCACCACAGTCTCACTTCCAGGGCTGTCAGAAACGCTCTGTTCATCCCAAGAACTGTCACCACAGACAGCCAAAAGCGGACGGCTGTCAGAAAAACTATCGTCAAACTCCTCGGAGATGATGGGGTTGGGTAGCATTTGCATAAAGGATGCTTGTCCATCGTGGGAAGAGACTATAACATGGACGTTATCTGTTTCCTCAACATCCCAAATTTGAAAACCAGAGTGAAATGCAAGTAGAAGAACCCTCCGTGTATCACCATCCTCTTTCTCTAGCTTATCAAACCCCGCCCATAGTACCTTTTGCATCAACAAAGTTCCAAACTTTCAATACACTAACACAAGATTTCGAAAAACAGAACATTCCACAACCTAAAGGTTCAAGCTTTCAATAGCCCTCCACAACCTAAAGGTCTAATCTTTTAAAGCTATCGAACAGACGAAGCAAACCCATTCTATAAAGCTCATAACTTTGACTAACAACACAGAGAAAGTTCTTAAATTTGCAAAAAAATTAACCTGATCGTGAAGAGATTCGACGTCACGGTTAACGGCGGAAGAAGCTGCGGAAGCGGCGGAGCGAGCGACGGTGGAAGCACCAGAGGAAATGACACGAAGGCAGTTGGACAAAGCACGGAACGAGCTTCGAGCTGATCGCGACACAACTCCGTCGGAAGTTGTCGGCTTCAGAGAAACGTCGCCGTTTTTCCTCATAATGTTGATCGTTAGCTTCTCGATATATCAACGCCTGAGATTGCTTCCAATTTTAAAAATTGAATTGATATTTTTTCTGATTTAGTGATAGATTAGAAAGCACCGAGACACAATCAAAGCTTTGATCAAAGAAAAAAATTGAATATTTGTAAAACCCAGAAGAAAGAATCAGCGATCAAACTGAAAATACTTGTTGATGATGATGATGATATACACCTAAAATCTAGAAGAAGAAAAAAAAGAAGAAATGAAGCAATATTTTTGTGTATTTTTTGCTGGAATTGGGAATTAACTTGAGAAAGAAATTGAAAAATTGAGAAATCCAGAAAGAAAGGGGATTTAGCGTGTCCGGAAGGAGGAATCAGATTAAGACTTTGGAAACGTTTAGGAGCAAGAAATGGGGAAAAATATTTTTGGATAAGAGACCAAACTTCTTTCTAATTTCATTTAATGTTTTTCTTGTCTTTTTTATTTTCTTTTTAAATGAAAAAGCGAAAGAGATAAGAGTTAAGATCTCTTTTACGTATCGTCTTTGTATTTAGTATTTACTACAGAGAGACAGACTCGCCGTCCACGTCTCTTTCCCTATTAAATAATAATAATAATTTTGAAATGTCTGTATTTTGGTTATACCAGTAATTAAACCAAACAAACCATTTTTTGGTTGGTAAGATCATGGTTAACCCTATAATTTTTAGTTTGGTTTTAAATTTAAAAAAAAATAAATAAAAAAATCAATTATAGACTGCTACGTATCGATGGAGTCCGCAAGCATTGCAAATAACCCTGAACAATCGATCTTTATTTAGACTTTTTAGCAACTATTTTTTGGGTTTTTGGTGGTCCGCTTTAATAAATCCCTCCACACCTGATAATCATGCTCTAGTGGACCTAATGGTTAAGAAAACACAAACAAACCTAATTGCTATTAGTCTGGATCTAATTAAGGGCCAAGATACCACAAATTATCGGTTTTTTAAAAATTGAATTTGGTTGGTTTTCATGATTTGATGAAAACACTTAGACCATGTTTATCAGCGTCTCTTAGAATGAGGTTCTTAACATAATTTGACTCTTTTTTTTTTTTTTTTTTTTAAATTTTTGTTAAGAGACGGCTCTTAAGACTCTTATTTAAAAGACGTTTCTTAGGTTTTCTTAGTTAAAAGTTAAGAAACGTATTTTAGAAAAGTTAAGAACCTCTGCTAAGAGACCTCCAATAAACCTGCTCTTAGAACATTCTTATTGGTGCAGTATTTTATGTGAGGTTCTAAACTAATGAAAATTGATATTTTAATAAAGCGCTTCCACCAAATTATAGGTTTCAGTGATGATTATGGTGAAGTGAAACTAGAACAAACAAGAACACGTGAGACTCTCTAGTCAAAGCGCTTCCAGATCCTTCGAATAATACTTGAGAGACGAGGAGAAGAGCTAAGCGGATAATTTACACGAACGCTCACCTGAAGGCTGCTCCAATTAGCTTCAACGGAGGCGGCTGGCTCCTGCCTCAAGACACCAGTAGAGGAGGACGCCGAATGAACACACCCATAGCTCCATTTGAGCATTCTCCATAGATTGACACGATATAACCAGTGAACAGAGAACTGCTTTTTTTTCAACACAAGTCAAGAAATGCTTAATGACTGAAATTGGGATAATGTAACCGCGAATAAAAATTCACATTCTTATAAAAAAAAACCGCGAATAAGAACTAAAACCAAAAAAATGTTGGTCAAACCTTTTGTTTGCAAAACTTGGACTTGGGAAAAATCTTGAAAATGCTACACCAACGACTTTGTTTTCATATGACCACTTGACCACCATTATTAGTCAATAACCCGCTTTATGTTTGTATTTGTCAATAGTTCGGTCGGTGAGCTGTGAACGTATTCATCAAATTCAACTCTGGATTATACCTCTTTTGTAACAGAAATAGCGTCACCACCTTCATTTGAACGCTTAACATTACTCATTAGTCATTCTTCTAATGAGTCTAAATATCAGGACCATCTTTCACCATGTACCAAAAGCAGTTAAACAATGTCCTAAATCAAAAGAAATTACCTTAAACAACAACCTCAAGTTATGGACTGCAGATTTTAGTTACTGAATTGCAGATTTTATTTTGGTCCACAAGATAATAAAGATCTATGACCAAAAAGAACATGCCTCTCATAATTCATATATACAAATCTTTTATATTAATAAAAATGATTTTATGTTGGTGTTTGGACACCATAAAAAACGAACTGTCCTTTTCACTAGTTAAGCCAAATCTATATCTATCGTACACAGATATTTCAGTTTCTTGTGTTCGTGTCACCACATGTGCTCATTGCAAATGGT
This sequence comes from Moricandia arvensis, assembly GCA_905132765.1. Taxonomy (NCBI): domain Eukaryota; kingdom Viridiplantae; phylum Streptophyta; class Magnoliopsida; order Brassicales; family Brassicaceae; genus Moricandia; species Moricandia arvensis. Next base: position 147,764 of record CAJHQP010000446.1, read on the forward strand.
TACACTTACGTCCAGACAAAAGCTTCCAGATATTTTTATTACCACAAACTGTACTTGAATACCAAAAACAATGCGAATCTTAAGTTTCTTAACATGCGAGGACCATTCATTCCTTATCTCTGACTCTCCAAATACTTTTTTCTTCCTCCAAATATTTCTTCTTCCAATTTAAAGCCACCATATATAGTTTCACTTCACCACAATCATCACTGAAACCTAGACACATCCTCTGAAATGGCGGCCGTTACTTCTACTCTCTCCCTCACCTCCACCAAGTCGCTCTTTGACTCTTCTTTCCATGGCTCATCCATCTATGCCTCACCTGTCTCCGTCGGTCTCAAACCACGATCCGTCTCCGTTCGCGCCACTGCTGGTTACGACCTCAACGCCTTCACTTTTGCTCCGATCAAGGAATCCATTGTGTCTCGCGAGATGACGAGGAGGTACATGACGGATATGATCACTTACGCCGAAACTGATGTTGTTGTTGTTGGTGCTGGCTCTGCTGGTTTATCATGCGCTTACGAGATCAGTAAGAACCCTAACGTTCAGGTTGCGATCATCGAACAATCTGTTAGTCCTGGAGGTGGTGCATGGCTCGGTGGTCAGCTTTTCTCAGCCATGGTAATGTTCTCTCTCTGTTAAGACTTAAGAGTAGGCTTGTGCACATTTAACCTGAATCAAAGAACCAAACCATACCCAACCGAACTGAATTTCATGCACAGATAAAAAAAAATCAAAACTAAACCGGAACTAAATGAATATATTAATTTTTAAAATAAATAATACATTTAAGAATATTAATTATATTTAGTTTTACAATAACTAAATATTCTGACTATACTATTTATATATCGACTTATTCAAAAAAAATCTAAATATTTTTTATTCAAAATATTTTAAATTATTTGAATTATCCGATACTTTATCTAAAAATTCAAATTATCTAAAATTTTCTTCAAATATTAAAAATTATCCGAATTTACGGAAATTATTTAGAAAACCAAAATCGAACTGGATCCAAAAAAATTTTGGATATTAATTAGTTCCCAACTTGTTATCTAAACCGAAGCAAAAACCCAAATAACCTAACCGCAACAAAACTGGATTTCATAAATAAGTAAATAATTGAATGAATCCTATATTTTTAGAACCAAAAAAGCAAAAAAAAACTGAGATGTCAAGGCTAGTTAAGAGCTAAACTGTCTGAAAATTGCTTACTTGTATTTGACAGATTGTGCGCAAACCCGCTCACTTGTTCCTCGACGAGATTGGTGTACCTTACGACGAGCAAGACAACTACGTAGTGATCAAGCACGCTGCTCTCTTCACATCCACCATCATGAGCAAGCTTTTGGCTCGTCCCAACGTCAAGCTCTTCAACGCCGTAGCCGCCGAGGATCTGATCGTGAAAGGAAACAGAGTGGGTGGTGTGGTGACTAACTGGGCTCTAGTGTCAATGAACCACGACACACAGTCTTGCATGGACCCTAACGTCATGGAAGCCAAAATTGTTGTCAGCTCGTGTGGTCACGATGGTCCCTTTGGAGCCACTGGTGTCAAGAGGCTGAAGAGCATTGGGTTGATCGACCACGTTCCTGGAATGAAGGCTTTAGACATGAACACAGCTGAAGATGCGATTGTGAGGTTGACTAGGGAGGTTGTTCCTGGTATGATTGTGACTGGTATGGAAGTTGCTGAGATTGATGGTGCACCAAGAATGGTGAGTTTGTTCCCTTTCCTTGAATAGTATATGATTCAGTGTTTAAACTTTGTAAGATCATGTTCTGAGTTGATGAATTGGTGATGCAGGGACCAACCTTTGGAGCTATGATGATATCTGGACAGAAGGCGGGACATCTCGCACTGAAAGCTTTGGGACAGCCTAATGCTTTGGATGGAACTTATGTCGGAGACCTAAGCCTGGAGCTGGTCTTAGCCGCTGCTGATTCAGCTGAAACCGTAGATGCTTAAGGATAAGGTAAGAAAATTTCCCTTGATCCGTCTGATGTGGAAGGGGTTGCAATAAAGGATGAGTTTTAGGTGTTTTGAAAACTTTTAAGTGACTATTTGAACTTTCTGGTGTTTCTTGGTAATGAAAACGTTTCTTCGGTTTAAAAATACATTAGTAATGTTCATTCGTTATGTCTGTTCTTCTCAGATTAATTGGTTTAATTAGTACAAGCAGCTCACTTATAGCTTGGTCTGTTTTACTCATTTTCATGTTCTGCCTTGTAGCAGCTCAAAAACATATATGTGAGACTGTTCACTCGTTTAACGGGGATGTACGGTCTGATTAGTATATAAAAAACAGGTCGACTCGGGGAGGAAGATAAAAAAAAAACAAATATTTCATCTTTATTTACATAATCCGACTTATAAATACAACAGTGAGCTTATAATCCAGTAGGTACAACAGTGTATTGTTAAATACCAAATAAACACACAACACATGGTTTGTTGCATCAAATATGACAAGATGGGGTTTGTATGAAGAGTTTACAACGAAAAGTTGTTGTGTGCTCTGTAAGTTAGGGCTCAAATGGTTTTCTTGTAACTTTTTGTCGTCGGATTTTGTGAGTTATCAGATACGTAAAAGTAATATACAAAAATGCTACTCATGTATCTTCTCCAATGCTATTTCTTGGCTTGCTACAATAACAAAGTGAAAACGATTATAGAGACTTAAAAGACAGTTTCACTGTGAGTATATCAGTAGAAACTTGAAAGGAAAAGTTTTAAACCTTTTTTAGATACTTCTTGTGAAGTTTCATTGCACCAGAACATGCTTTTTTAGCATCCAAGTTTCCGGTTATGTCGTTTAAGATCTGAGCAAAACAAACTGATTATGGAGATGTTAAAAGAGACATAAACACACGTGAGATCTCTCGTCATTACCTTAACAACATCATCAAGTCCTCGAGCTTCGGTCATAAGCTTAGAACTCTTATCTTTCAAAACACTAGCCACTAAGAAAACCGAAATAGGCAAAGGACCTTCTGCGCTATTCCCACCGTTCTTCATGTTCTCTCTCTCGTACTTCCCACATTGTTTTATCGATTTTGGTTTGCCTTTTGAGGAACCTTCTGTTTTCTCTCCCTCGAACTCAGGCTCCTCGTACAGAGAATACATCTCTGGATCATACTCTAATGCCCACATCATCTGCTCACAAAGTCTTTATTACTGTACAGTCCAAGATAGATGTTTCTGAGCTTATAGAGGATGAACTAAACCGTTACCTCCCAGAGATACAAGGAGTCACAGAAAGAGAACTCTCTTCTGAACTGTACCATTATCATCCGAATAGCAAATAGATAGTCACCTCCTCCCAAGTTCTCTGCATTTCAAGATCCAGAATTGTCTTTCAAGAACTCACTAAGCTCATCATATTAGGATGATTATAAGAAAATACCTAAGTGGTGGTGAAGTTTGGGGTCAATGATCTGAGTGATTGAAGCCAAATGAGTAAGCTGTGCTTCTACTCCAACTGATCTTCCCGTGCTCCGGAAGTTTCCTCGCTATACAAAGAGAGAAAGTCAAGACTCAAGACTCAAGACTAACGTATATGAACACAAAACAACAGAGACTAACATACCAATCTTCGCATCAATCTTTCAAAACACCAAAAGGCATCAGCTTCGTCTTCAAGAAGCATAATCATAGGAGAACAAAGATCACTCATTCCTGTTCACAAGAACCAAACAAACTTTTTCAGGGCTTGAACAAAGGACTGTTTATACTGTGTTCGTTCTCTGAATCTAAAGGCTTTTACCTTGGCAATAGCCGACATCGTTGTCTATCCATGCGTAAAGAGCTAGAATGTCCCAAAGCTTAGACAAGTTCTCCTTCTTCTCGTAGAATACCAATGTCCTATCCGTGCGGTTTACATCAAGACCTGATAAACACCAGAGTTTATGAAAGTGAACTAAATGATATATCTCAGAACTAGTTTCTGTTGAGTGTGATCACAAACCTATCTGGTGAAGTGTTAGCATCCATTGGATAACTTTCTTGTCCAAAGGTCCTCTGCTTTCAAGCTCTTTGAAGAAATCAGAATTTTCACCTATAATAATCTTGAAATGCTTAGCTTCACCATATCATGACGTTCAACTATGTCCGTAAGCATAAGAGATACAAACTTTTGTTACCTAAGTTTGTTTCCTGTAGTACGAGAGGATCTAGAATGGGTTGACCCTTTTCAGTAATCACAGGTGCGGTAATGAATCCACCACTTCCGATGACTGGAAACATTTGTTTGCATTCCTGCTTCCAAGTAGCATACTGCAATCTGAAAGGGGAAGTACTAATGCTTTTAAGTAAAAAAGGATATAGCAGCAAAGAGGATGCAAGACAAATCACCTTCTACGTTGTCGGATTTGCTCTCTTTCTTCAAATGTACTCTTTGGATCATAACAACCAAGTAAGAACTCCCAGACTTCTCCTCTGATTGATGGATGGATTCCCTAGAAACCAGTCAAGAAAGCAAACAAACATATTTGGTATATAAGTTAATAAATATCAGGCATACAAGTTGTTTTGCAAACAAAGTTTTGAGATTTTACCCCTCGTTGGATTCGGTTTAGAGTCTTGCCCATATCGAGGAACCCTTCTTGTGTAAATGCAGCTTGCCATTTTCTTACACTTAGAGTTTTACCAGGCTGAACACAGACACAATCAAAGATAAAGAAAGGTAGTATCAGCAAGTGAGACTCTGCCATCCTCTAAACATAATCATGTGTAAGCAAGATCATCTACTAGATATGTGAAACTAAAATAGCACTGATATCAATCACATAGCATTATTGATTACCAAACCACATAACTAGTAATAAATCCTATAATCTCTTGTTTTGATCTTTATCAAAACAAAATTCTCCAAATCCAATGAGGAATCTGCCTTTCTCCAAACACAATCATGAGAAGATCAATATTCCCATCAGAAGACATAAACATGTTATCATAGGCTGCTAAGAAGCCTTATGTGGTTATGCCATTACAAGTAATGCTCTCCTTGCTAGTTTAATCATATCAAACACATGATAATGCCTAACAATGATATAATCTAGCTTCTAACAAAACTCATTGTATACAAAGCACATGAGAATAGAATGAAAACATCAAGCAAAACAAGAATCTCGTAAATAACATGAAGTCAGCAAAAAATTTGAGTCTCATAGATAGCACAAAAGAATCCAAATGCCAGAAGATGAAACAATAAGGGGAAAGGAAGATACTTTGATCTTGAATCTGGTATTGGGGACATCAGTGCATTCAGGGCGAATCTGGTAATAAGAATCTGCTGGTTCTGCCGCTGCTCCCCACATTTTTTTGTTTTAAGTTTTTTTCAATCTCTAGCTAATAAAAATGAAAACTTTCCCAGGAGAAACAGAGAAAACAAACAATAATATAAGATTTAGAGAAGAAAAAAAAAAAAAAAACTGGCACCCTCTCAAAAGATCAATTCTCTCAGAAGAAAACAAAGTGTTGAGATCTTAAGAGGGGGGTCCCAGTTTTGGAGAAGAGATCAAAGACAAAGAATTTTTCTTGTTTGGGTTGCAATGTGTTACGTAATCATTTGTTTCCTCTTTACATTTCAATTGGGTGGTGTTTGGAGAAGCAATGATTTTTCGATGGTGGATATGAGCTGGGAATAGTTGATCTGCCTTTAATTATCTTCTAATCCGTAATTAGAAATTGACTTTTAGAGAAATAAAACAAGAGCTGTCTGTTTTGTTGACGTACCGTTCAATGTTAAGGCCCAACCCAAAATTAGTTTTGGTTTTACTCTAGTTGGTGTGGTTTGGTTTGGTTTAGACCATACTTGATTTCTGTTCTTTTTTCTTTTTTTCTTCAGAGTAGTGAGATTAATCGATTGTTTTCTTTTTTCCACAAATCCCTAAAGCACGTTGAATTTGTTTTTAAATTAAGTAATTTAGATCATATAAATTTGATCCATTAGTTTGGTTACATAAATTTTTAATCAGTTCAATAATTTATTTGTAGAATCAATGTCTATTTATCTCTTTATGTAAATTCCACGTTACTGATATAGTTCAAAGCCTCCTCTAATCCAATCGTAAGATTGACGCAAATTATATAAAAGCTATCAAAATCGTAGGAATTTTAGTAATTTAAATAATAAGCAATAAGTTATTATTGAATTGTATTTGTCAGCAAAATACGAATAAAAATAAATAAAAGACAGTAGCGGTCGTGTATTAATAATATTCTGCATAGTGTCGATATATAATTCTTCTTTCCCTATAAACATTGCGGACAAGATCTTTCCAGGTCAAACACTTTGATCCTCTTCCTACTTAACAAAGTTCTCCGACATCTAAGCTTTTTATATTCTTTTTTTATTTTAATTCGACGAAAAACCTTTTTTACCTTTTTTTTTATTCTCCGGCGATGGTTTTATCGGCGAAGCAGACTCTCTCCACTAAGATCGGCTTCTCCAATCCACTTTCACGACGGAACCCATCTTCCTCTCCTCCTTCTCTCTCCTTTCCAATCACAAAGCTTCCAAAACGCAGCGTTTTAACCCTCTCTAAGCCCTTGCACCTCTCTTCACTGAGAGCCAAGTCTCCGGTGAGATGCTCGGCCTACGAAGCCGATAAGTCAGAGCCTCAGCCGATCGATGAAACTAAGTCTGAGGCGGCGAAGAAAGCGAAGATCGGTATCTACTTCGCTACTTGGTGGGCTCTGAACGTTGTCTTCAACATATACAACAAGAAGGTCTTGAACGCTTACCCTTATCCATGGCTTACCTCCACGCTCTCTCTCGCCGCTGGCTCGTTGATGATGCTCATCTCTTGGGCTGTTGGGCTCGTTGAGACTCCCAAAACAGATTTCGATTTCTGGAAAACGCTTTTTCCGGTAAGTGGGTTGGTGAAAAGGTTGAAACTTTGGGTTAGATAACGATGTTTAGGATGATGGGTATTGTTACCTGAGTTTTGTTTGCTTCCTGAAAAAACTGAGAGAGAGAGAGAGAGAGAGAGAAGAAAGTGATGTTTCTTTTGGCTTTGTTTGTTCATAAGCTGCTGAGTTTTGTTATTTTGTTATAATTTATGAAATTTCATAGCTAATTTCTGAGAACCTATGACCAGCATGTTGTCTTTTAGCTGTTTAAAGTATTGAACTTGTATGATATTTGGTTGTACTAAAACTAAAAGTGTTTTTTTTTTTTTTTGGTTGGATTTGATTATAGGTTGCTGTGGCACACACAATTGGTCATGTGGCTGCAACGGTGAGCATGTCAAAGGTTGCTGTTTCCTTCACACACATCATCAAGAGTGGTGAGCCAGCGTTTAGCGTTCTTGTCTCCAGGTTCCTTTTGAGTGAAACCTTCCCTACTTCGGTTTACCTCTCCCTCATTCCCATCATCGGTGGTTGTGCTCTCTCTGCCCTTACTGAGCTTAACTTCAACATGATTGGTAATGTATATTCTACACATCAGATATTTTGTCTTCGTAGTTATGGTTAGCTAGCTTCTATAAGCCAATGTGTAATTAAAATGCTTATCTTATGTTTTTGCTATTAGGTTTCATGGGAGCAATGATTTCGAACTTGGCTTTCGTGTTCCGTAACATCTTCTCGAAGAAGGGAATGAAGGGAAAGTCTGTGAGCGGAATGAACTACTACGCATGTCTCTCAATGTTATCACTCTTGATCCTCACACCCTTTGCATTTGCGGTTGAAGGGCCTCAGATGTGGATCGATGGCTGGCAAAAGGCTCTCTCCGACATTGGACCTCAGTTTGTCTGGTAACTTCCCTCTAAAAACTCTTTTAAACTCAAAGTATCTGTTTGATGTTTTGTCCTGTTAGATGTAGCCTTGTCCTGCTCCTAAACCCATTTATCAAGTTCTTGTCTTTATCTCTCAAATTCTAAGAGTTCTTGTGTTTTAGTGCTTAGGTCAATGAGTCCATCTCATTGGTTTAACCGATTATTCATTCTTTCTATCGAACTTTGTAGGTGGGTGGCTGCGCAGAGTGTGTTCTATCACCTCTACAACCAAGTGTCTTACATGTCTTTAGACCAAATCTCTCCCTTGACGTTTAGTGTCGGTAACACCATGAAACGTATCTCAGTCATCGTCTCCTCCATCATTATCTTCCGCACTCCAGTCCAGCCCGTTAACGCTCTTGGAGCTGCCATTGCTATCCTCGGAACCTTCTTGTATTCCCAGGTAAAAATCACACACCACACAAATCTTGAAATGACCAATACACCCCTGATCCATATGCCAATATGATAAGTAAACGTCTCTTGGCTTCAGTTCACAGCTCACATGATGACACCCTTTAGCCATATGATTAGACTAACTATCCCTTGTTCAATATCATCAAGAATCAAGATCTTGACTTGTCATCCTGATGTTAGTTTATCATGTTGTTTGCGTGTGTTGCAGGCAAAGCTTTGATCGGAAAAGACATGGGAGTGTTCCAGTCCGATGTTGAGCTCGTGATTTCGGTTAAAACCGAGGGGAAAAGAGCTTGATGTAGATATTTTGTCCTTAATAATGATGAGATCGGAGACGACAAATGTTGGTGACTTGGTGTGTTAGGCAGTTTCTTAAATTGAGCTTTTTTGGATTAAAGTATTTGAATTTAGGAGGAAATGATAAAGTATTACCTCTTTGTAACTAAAGTGGGGAATACAATTTCCCTTTGAGAGAATAAGACTCCCCCCTATAGTCTCACTTCAAGTATGAGAGAACAATTTCAAAAAGTATAATATAGAGAATAGTTTCATTTTAGCTCAAATATTTTCCTGTTTCTTGATCTTATACTACATGAATAAGCACCATAATTTTATTTAACCAGCTTGTTAATTCTTCTGAAGTTATCATAAAAATATTTACTATCTGTAAAAGAATATGGGCAAATTTTTCAAATAAAATATTTTAAAGTTTTTGTCATAAAAATAAATTTTAATGGAAAAGGTGATCAGAATAATTTTATTTTATTTTTAAATTTTTAAGTTTTATCTCCAAAACTCCACCCCGTAACTATAAACCATAAGTTTAAATTAGTTAATTCAAGAGTATAAATATATATTTATACATTTAATAAAATATATTTTTATTAATTTTTGTCACAAAAATGATAAAAACTTTTTTAGTTTCATCTTAGAATATTTTTCACACAAAAATATTCTACAAGAAAGAAATACAAAGACAAAATAATTATTAGTGATGAATTTTGTTTCATGAGTAAGTAATGACGATGCTTGGGAATAAAGCAGAGGCATTAGATTTGGTTGGGTGCCAGAGATTAGAAAGAGAGATGTCTCTTAGGATTTCAGAAGAGGCAGAGATATGTTCGGTGAAGCTTTATTAGACTAAAAGAAGATTCTCTCTATATGAATGTGCATTTCCCTTATTTGTTTATTAATTTTATTCATCAAAATCGCTACATTTTTATTTTAGTCGTTAAGATCACAAGCTGCACATGACAGTAGCAGATGTTAGTAGAAAACAGCAAAAAAAAAAAGACATTTGATTGAACCAACGTTGGAACATCTTTATCGCCTTCTCAACTGAAGTTCAACACGGTTCTGGTTATTAAGTGATTTGTACAACAAACACAACTATTACGAATCAATTCTTTGTGAAATATTTATGAATGATAATTATTAATATAACTGTAGATTTAGTAATAAATGAACAATATTAACAAATTATATAATTACTCAAATATCAAAAATAGTAAAATTATTCTGATAACTTATAAAAATTATTAATTTAATATAATTTAATATAATGTTAGTTTATTTTTTGTTTAACTGAGATTAAAGTTTTAATTTCAATGAAATTTATTTTTATGAAGAGTTATATTAGATTTTTTTTAAATATATATTTTGTTTGGTTTACATATATGTATATATGTTTATATTGTATATATATTAATGTCTAAAATTAGAGTGAAGATTTCTAGTTTAAAGTTTTTATAATATAAACTATGATATTGTTAGGATATAATTAAAATATAAAATTTATTTATCTGTTTCTTTATAATATCTCAACTTTAAATTTAAATTTAATATATAAAATACTTTTTTTTCTTAAACCGTTTACAAACGTTAACGAAAACGAGTTTTTGATTAAAAAATGTTTGAAACCATTTAAATTATTTTTATACCAACAATTATTATCATGTGTAAGTGAAACATTTGTTAGTGGTAGAGGCAAAACGTATATGACACCACTTTCCAATAGGATGGAATACATTTTCGTAAACGTAAAGAAATAGAATAACTGAAAAACATGGGTGATGAAGTGGGCTTTCGTTGCTAGAAAAGTGGGCTTTCAATCGGGTCAGAAAAATGAAAAAAACAACTATCAGAGCCTGGTTTCGATCCAGGGACCTGTGGGTTATGGGCCCACCACGCTTCCGCTGCGCCACTCTGATATGTTTGTTGTTTTACATCGTTAATAATATTTGTTTATGTTCGAAATCCATTGAACAGGAGTTCAGATCACTCAAGTTTGCATGTAACAAGTCCCAAAATGGAGGTTTGATCAGTTTACAGTAGCTATGCAACCATATTCGTCAGAGAAGAAAAAAAAATAGAGAGCGTGAAGCTGTGACCGAAAGAGATTTTCTTCAACTCCTCGTCCTCAGGATCCTAATGAGTACTATATATATGGCGGCGGTTACAGTGTCTATAGCAACTATCAGCAGGTAACTCAATAATACCAACGAATAACAAGAAGATTGTATGTAAAATATGAGTCATCATTGTGTTTTGTTTTTGTAAATGAGTTAATGTTTGATTTCCTATAAACATATTGATCCACTGAACGAAACTAATCCATATAAAACAACTGGATTTGGTATATGCCATTGGTCAAACTTACTAACGATCATCGACATGTTCACAACAATTCAGAGTTTAAGAAAAAAACAAGAGAACCGGTGCAGCTATAGACTCCCAAACCAACCATTTGCAGCCAGTGGATATCAGACTTATTTTGATCATATTGATATAATAAAACTATCATCCAAAGAAAACAAAGTAGTAATGAACATTAATATAACGAATCACTGTTAATTCTCTGACATCTTTTAGCTAAGACAATAGTTAGATTCTGTTTTTTTCCTATTTTCTGATTACAATGACACTGAATCAGACTTTAAGCTCTCCAAGATTTGCAAGCAAGAATCTCTCCTGTTTATCACTGTCCTTGAGAAAAATGGGTCTCTCTCACATTCTCCTGCACGGCCTAGTAAGACAAATCAAACACCAATCTCTACAATGAAAAACATAAGTAAAAGCTTTCGGATAAAAATCATCAGTCTGCTCTGGTATTGTTTGGTTTCTCTTTTTACCTGAAGAAGTTCTGTCATGTTGCCTCGTCCATAACTCGTCATAGGTTTTGGCATATGGACTGGATGGACAGGGTGTATCGCCTGCAACGGCTCAATAGACAGAGCCTGCTCCTCTGACTCTGCTTCAATGAACTGTGATGTAGTATTGTCTTGACCTTTCTCCATCACTTGTGTAAGCAGCGTCTCAAATAGTTTGCCGTTACTAGCTCCACTCACTTGACACTCGGTCTCTGTCTGCATATGCACGACAGGAGCCATAATATGGTTAGGTATTGTTAGAACCTTGGGCTGAATAGGGACAGGAACCAAAGCTCTAGCACCACGCTTCTCACGGAACCTTGATCTCTGACCTCCTTGAGCTGCTGCTGATACATTGTTTCTTCTAATCATTGGAACATGAGGAGCAACATCGTTATCAGCCGTTACAGGATGGAAGTGACCAGGCTTGAAAACCACACCTCTAAGCATGGTATCTGAATCCCCGACCTTAACTGAAAGCAAGAACCCATCTTCAAAAGTTGCCTCGATCATGCCAGTAACATGTTGTCCAACCATAGCTTCATTCTGGAGAGACTGGTGCTGATGATGACTCCTGCTAAAACCTGGAGGAGAATGGTTGTTGGAGCCATTGTCTAGCTTGAAGTGTTTTCTGGGGCGACCTCGTTTCCGTTTGACCATGAAATCTGCAGAGGGAGTGTGGTTGTTCCCCTCATGGCTTTCTTTGTCCATATATTTCTTCTGAAACATGACAACACTAGGCATAGATTGTCACAGAGTGTTTAAGGAGTTTATTTATACACACAACAAAATTAAAATGTTTTACAGAAATGTTACCACAAGGGAAAAAAAAAGTTTTTCCAAATTGTGAAGTACCATTGAAATAACAAACACCAAAGATTGGAAACTGAATTGTTACTAACATCCTACTAGAACTTGAGATTTATAAAGATGAGATCCACTACTAAAACCAATTCTCTTATGGAAGAACATGCAAATCATGTTTAATTAGCACTAATAACAACAAAGTTATCTCAAAATCAGACCCACTAATCAAACTCAAAATAAGCAACAGAAGTTAACAGTCGACCTATAAATTGCAACATGTAAATAATTTATCTCTTGGACATTTTAAAATTCGAGTGAAAAGACATATCAAACTAAAGACAGCTTTTTACAGTTTCCCGTCACAGAAATAAAACAAAACCTGCGATATTTCTGCTCCGTTTCCTTAGCTTTTCTTCCTGTGGCATTAACAAGGACGAGTCTAAAAGGGGAAATGAAAAATAAAAACATGAGTTGAAAAAAGAGGGGCCCTGAATTTTAATTACAGAAACGGTTTGTGGATTTGGTGCAAATCCTCTTCTCTCTTGCAATTAATTAAATTAATTGGTTTGCTTTTCTTTGGGCTTTTAGTTAATATCTTTGCTTAGATATTACTATTAATTTTTTTTTCTTGTTCTTTTTGGGAGGTCACGTGTTTCAACCCTCGAGTCATGTGGAATAATTGGGCCTTTCACTAAGTAATGTTAGTCACATTTTATTAAACATTAAGCCCAATTAGTTGATAACAAAAATTATTAAAGCCCATTCTTTAAGAGTTGTAGTTATCTTGATCAATGGAAGCTTTTTCTTTTTTTTTTTGTCAACTTTTTATTTTATTAAAAGTCTATTAGATTTTACAAAGTGGGTCGGAAACATTACAAAGGCCCAACAAACGGAAAATACAACTCGAAGTCCATTTTGGGATCCATGAATGACATTAATGTCATGCCACGTGCTAGCATCCAAGCTTCTACAAGACACATGTGGAAACACGTGTCCTTCAAAACTGAAATGGCAATCTTGGCCGTCGAGAAGTCATCGCCGTCGAGAAGTCATCGCCGCCGTGGATTCTCCAAAATTGTTTCTCCGCCGTTTGAGATAGTTCTTCTTTGTATATCTCCAACACCAACGTAGAAACAACGTAGAAACAATTTTCATGTCTCCGCCTTTCTCCGTCTTCTCCGATCTTCTTCTTCTAGCGATGAAGAGCGTGATGCCGTCTCCGGTAAGTTATGACATAGAGACTTTTAGATCGCCCCACTTAGGATTGACGATGAAAGCCAACACGATGTTATCTTCACAACGCCTAGATGATTCTTCGATGGGAAAAAACAAAGTCAGAGATAAAACAGTTTAAAACAGAGAGAAAATGTATTAGAAACCGATCAAGACCGGTTACTTTGAAATCCGATTAGTGTCAGAAGTTTATTCAATCAAACGATAACCAAAAAAAAGAGCACAATAATAAAGAAGAACAGCTTTAGTTACGTTTGAAACACAACAAAAAAATCGCTTTGCAGAGAAGAGGAAGTCAACAAAGCGAAGATACAAAACTCGATCTTTAGATCGAAAGTTTATCTTACAACAAAAAACAAAAAAGTTTTATTCTCATCCCATGTGAAAGATAAAGATCGGAGAACATGGGTGAGAATTTTCTCTCTCTAGTCTCTTTCCAATTCTAATTTTTAATTTTAGGTGTCAATTTCATAAAAAATGTCTCTTGAGCATATAACTTCAACAAAGATATGGTAAATACAAAAACCGAAAGGTTTATCATCATTACACAAGTCAAATGTCACACGCATTCAACCAAAACAACAATCAAAACGTAAAACAACTTACTAATGATCACACACACACACCACGACCAATTATTCGCATATATATATATATAGAAAGAGAGATATCAAAAGATCTATTTAGAACCCGTGGATCTTGATCTGGTCCTTCTTAGCAAGCCCAGTCTGAACCAAAAACTGAGAAACTTTCTTCCTCTGATCACCTTGGAGCTGAATGATCTTGCCTAGCTCCTTGTCCTGCACCACGTTCCCGTTGCAGCAGAAGTCTTTCTTGAGATCCTTGAGAATCTTCTCGTAGCTGTACTCTTTCCTCAGACCCTGAACAGTCGTCAAGCTCTTCTTCCCATTCCTCTGCTGGATCCGGACGTGGATGTACTCTTTGGTCCCTGGTGCATCTGTGTCTTGAGCTTCTGCGAACGGGTCGAATGCTAATGGAACTTGGATGTCTAGCTCAACCATGTAAACTTGGTTAATTTGGAACGAAGGTTGTACGATTCTCTCTGTAGAAATGAATCATTAATTTGATGATTAGATCATAAACAAATCAAGAACAGAACAGACTTTAATTTAATCATTAAAAAAAAAGAACATACCTTGTAGACGATGGAAGTCTTTGAGTTTTGTTTTCCACTTGATGGAGATGAAAGGAGAGGATAGGTGTGTACTTATAGTGGTTTTCTTTCAGTAATTTAACAATAAACTTTATTTTGAGGCGGTTAAATCTTAGCCGCAGATCTATGATTCGATGTAGACACGTGTACGGATAAGTGCTATTTGGTGACCCAAGTTGGAGAATAGAATAATTGCTCTCTCGCTTACAATAAACGCGCAACTCTTTGGGGTCCATTTGATAAGAAAGAAACATTTTCAAAAATGGTAGCGTGTAGTGAGCCACAAGTTGGTGGGTCCTATTGTCAACAATCGCTAAGAAGATTCGCGACGTCAATTACTTTTATCAAATTTCAAATATTTTATTTAGACAACCAAAACGTTTTTTTAAACATATAATAATAGTGGAACCGACAAAACATTTCCACTACCGGCATATCACTGAAGTAAAACATCTTTAGCCAATACAATTCTGTTTTTCTTTTGGCTGACATTAAGCTCAGGCTGTAGGTCCAAAAATATATTTTCCTTTTCATATCGAATGTTATTGTAGGAAAAAGTTTTTCTCATAAAATAAATATTATTTTAATATTTTAATATCAAAATTTATTAATTTACCTTTTAATTTATTTTTTATTTATTAAAATATAATTAGATATGTAAATAATAATGACTTTTATATAAAAAATATGTAAAATTAAATATATTTTTAATTTATCACAAATTTAAGAACAGCTAAAGTCAAAGCATATGAACCTACATTTACAATCATTCATGGGAGCGAGCCACTTATTTGCTGTATATATTTGGGGATGGCCTCACTAGTGAGCCAATCCCTAAACACCTAAGGGCTTTCAGTAATGGGCCCATCAATTGGCCCCATCAGAGAGAAAACGGTTCGGTCAAGGGCTCTCAGTAATTTTACGAGAAAACGGTTCGGTCAAGGATCCGACCCGTTTTTAGGAAAAATAGTAAAGTGAAAGAAAGACACGTAGGCAAAAAAAAAAAAAAGCCACGTGATGCGGTGTGAAAACCACGTGATTACCCAAAAAAAAAAAAAAAACTCCCGCTCGTGATAACTTTGAAAACCCTAATGAGACGCATCTTTCCCTCTCACCCTATTTCACACCTCTCCCCTTTCCCGCCCCTCTCCCATCCACTACAAATTCATCACCCCATCCTTATCCCTAATCACTCACACATCTTCCTCAATCTCTCATCTCTCTCTCTCTCAACGATTATCGAGATCATGAAGGACATCTCTAGATCTCCGGTGAGAAGAAACGACGGATTCCACCGATACCTAAAACCAGGCGCGCTCGCCCAGATCCGTAACTCGAGAATCAACTCCAGATCCACATCTCTCGCATCTCTCTCCCTATCGCCTCCGATCATCGATCCGCCTTCTCAGACCTCTGAAGCAGCGAGGAATCTGACGGTGGAGCAGGTACCGCATCTCCTGAGAAAGATCTATGGGCCTTACAGTTTCCAGAGGAAGAAACTAGGCGCGGCTAGATCGATGATGATGATGGTGAATCTGAACAATCCGATAATTGAATCGAGTGGCGGAAACAGCAGTGATGTAATTGCGCATTGAATTAAAGCTATGTATAATTATTACCTATTGTGTGTGTAAGCTTATTATGATACAATTTGGGGTGGAATAATGTTTAATACTCTTTATTATATACAGATCATTGAAGTTCCAATTAATGATGCATTGTTCATCGTTTAATTTAATTTGGGGGAAATGGAAGTTCTTAATGGTTTGGATCTAAACCTAGTTGTTATAGGAAGATTAGTTAATACTCAATTGAGTTTAATTATGCAGAGTAATCATATGAGCCCTATAGAGAGGACCCATTTTGATCTCGACTTTCCTGTATCGTCCACATAGGCTATATTCAGTTCTCTGCTTTTCTTAGCCTTAATCCTTTCTGTGCTAAATGTTTGAGGGTTTTTTTTTGCTGTCTGATTTGATTAATAACAAAGTTTGTCTCTATGTTTTGCCTTTTGTTGTTGTTGAAAGGTCTAAATTGCATCTCATTTGCTTAGAGGCTGTCTAGATGGTTTCTTGAGTTGTTTGAATGTGCAGTTTATGCTTGTCTATCTGTTGCCTTAAGCTATTGTATCAAGCTCATATGGCTGATACAATGCTTACTTCCTTCAATAATCTTTTAATGCTCAAAGGACTGAACAAATGAATTGTACAAAAACTGATGATAACGATCTGAGGGAAAGAATGGTGATGTTCATCATGAGAATGTGTCTTATGAGTACTTTATGTTATAGAGCCAATTCATAGTAGTTCTTGGGGTGGAGTATGTACAAATAGAATGCTCAAACTTTGGAACATGGTGATGACCTTGAAATAGACCAAGATTGTGAAGGAATCCTCAAGAGGTTTTTTATCTAACCCTAGATGATCAAGTTGCTACGGAATAATGGAAGATCAATCAAATACTCAATGAGTTCTAATTATACAAAGATTAATCATATGCCTTTAGAGAATGCATATATTTATCTCCAGTTTACTTTGATGAATAAACGATGTTTGTGTATATATTTCCCTTTTTCTTTTGTTGAAACTGAAAGGTCTAAATAAATCTCATTTGCTTAGAGAGCATATGGAACTACATGCCCTGGTTAAAAATGTGTCTATATTGTTTCTTGGCTTGTTCCAATGGGTAGTAACGCCTCTTGATACAGATAATGACTCCGATCATATAATTTAACTTGAATCTAGATCCAGCTGCAGCGCTTCACCTTCTAATTGTTTAATTGGTACATTCTGATACAACACTTGTTTCATGTCAACAATCTTTGACTGGTCAAGAGACTGATGATGACTAGGGAAAGAATGGTGATGTTAATCATGAGAATGTATTCAACATGATGCCTGAGAGTGATAACCTTGAATAGACCAATATTGTCTAGGAATTCTCCATAAATTATAGCTAAACATCCATGGAACTTTTAGATCTAACCAGTTAAATTAGTTGGAAGAAGTAATAAATCAACAAGTGCTTGCAGTAAATTTGATTTGAGGTTGATGCTCATTGTCTATACTATACCTAACTTGTACGTACGGCGTACGTGTAACTGTCTGAACATAAAGTTATATGAACTACTATTTGGTTATTTTTGTGGGACCAAAAAATCCTTGATGTGTTCAGAGATTTGTACAAATAAATATACTTTAGGAATTGTGATTGCTTTGGTAGTCTCGTTTAAATTATAATGACATGGCATACATTTAATACGACATTAAGAGATTGTTGAATTTGACAGTAATTCAGGTGGAATATCGTCTCACTTGCTTCCTCACATCATTGGGCACAATCCGCAAACTCATCCTCACCTCTACAAAGGTGGATGATAAGTTAATGTGGGTACCTAACGCATCATGATCAGGCGTTTATACCACCAAAACAGAACAAATCAAGTCTTCTCCCAGGGCAGTTTGACTGGAAGGTTAGCCTTTGGCAAATCCGAACAGCTCCAAAGCTCAGAAGGCTCATGTAGTCATGTGGAAGTTGTTGATAAAAGCTCTGTCCCTCAGCAACAACCTGTCAGCTAGGGGTTTTTAGGATGACTTGAGATGATGTAAGCGAGCTTACAGAAAATGTGGTTGAAAGAAAACAATTTACAACACATTGGCAGAAAATGTAACAACGCCAATAGTCTTTACTTTATTTTATATCAATTATACAAATAATAATCCAAAACAATGATCATATGCCAGATGTCTATCTCTCTCACTCTCAACCACCACTGCACTTGCCTACTCTCTGTTACTTCTTCCACTACCAAAATTTCTGCGACACTCTCTAAGAGAGAAAATAAAAAATATAACTAATAATAATAAGGGGTTGAATTCTCACAATTTAATAGCTATTTTATAATTGTTATGTTCTTAAGTACTTTATGTATATAAAACGGTGAATCCTATAATATAATTCTAACCTCCTTCGTAAACATCAAAAGTTTACTCGATCGACAGAAATTCCACCTCTAAAGCAAACTACTATTTCTACAAGCCATTGAGCCCGAGAGGCTGACAAAACTTTAGTCTAATTAATATTCACATTTGTATGTTTTCCTTATCTTCTCATTACAAATGAAAATTACATATTTTCGACGCGGTTTCTTAAGGCTAATAATCATGAAAGGGAGAAAGGAACTTTTTTGCATCTTTTATGATTTGTTCTTATTTGTCCTGTGACTACACACACATATCTACTTATATTTGTATATAAAAGAGATGATAATTTAGCACCTTTTCTTAGCTTTATTCTCCTCTCCAAAAAAGAAGAAGAGCATTTGGTTTTGAGATCCAAAATTCCAACCAGAGATGAGAGACAACAACACAAGAGAAAGAGAGAGAAGCAGTTCTTCTTCAAAGCAGCAACAACAACTTCCCATGTCTTTGAAGCTCATAGATACATGTCTAAGGCTAAGTGTGGCTCCTCTCAGTGTTGCAACCATCTGGTTAACTGTCACTAACCACCAGTCCAACCCTGACTATGGGAATCTAGACTACCACTCCATAATGGGTCTCAAGTAAACTCTTTAATTTCTTTCAGCTTTGGAACGAGAATTGTATAATTATTTATTTGTTTACTATATGATTTGCTATTTGCAGGTATATGGTTGGTGTTAGTGCTGTATGTGCTATTTATGCTCTGCTCTCTACTATTTCCTCATGGGTTGCATGTTTAGTGTCCGAAGCTTGGCTCTTCTTTGTCCCTGACCAGGTTTTAATCTAACTTCTCTGATATTTTTTTTTCCTTCTCTGATATAATCCAGTTTATTATATTTGTTAATAATTGTGTGTGTTAAGGTTTTAGCTTATTTGATGACAACATCAGTAGCAGGAGCAACAGAGATAGTGTATTTACTTAACAAAGGAGACAAACCAGTGACATGGAGTGAAGTGTGTTCTTCTTACCCACACTTTTGCTCAAAACTCACAATTGCTTTGGGGCTTCATGTAGCTGTTCTCTTCTCTTTCTTATTTCTCTCTGTCATTTCTGCTTATAGAGCTTTTAGTCTCTTTGATCCTCCTTGTGATCCTCAAACCAATAATAATGCTTAACTACTCAGTATTCAATCATATTTGCAGCTTTGGAGTCAGTTTTATCTCAATGATGCGGAGATTTTGGTGTTTTAAATTTGTTGCTAAATTTGTCAAGAAATTTAAGAATGTATGAAGTTTATTTTGTCTTCTCTTAGGTCAATCGACCAATATGCATACGTATTTAACCTAATTTGCAACATAAAAGGAAAATTAATCAATCATACAATCTAATCATCGTTCAAGAGAGATAAGGGCAGAGCCAAAGCTCTTGGTGAAACTGTTTCTATCTTTAAAATTGTGCTTATATAGCAATGTTCTTAAGATAATTTAACTCCCATGCTTAATTAACAGGAATCATCATATTAGTAGACCTGTTTTCCTTGGTATCAGTATGCATTAATACAGTTGACCAGATCTTGTATGTTGTTTGACTTTGACCTATAGATAAAATTATAAATGGGCTTAAATTTGTGATAATGGGCTTTCAGACGTATCCATTATAGTTTCCTTAGTTAGTCGGAAAAGCATCAAAAGTTGGAATAAAGAGTTGACTTTTAGCTTTAGGAAACCCATTGCTATGAAAATTACGATGCGAGATTCTGATTAGGCATCATCATCATCATCATCATCAAGTCCTCATAGGTAGCTTGTTCGATTTTACTCTTCTTCAGACCAATATTGGTTTCATTTCTCAAAACCTAGATTAATTCTTCTCTCGATCTCCTTCTTTTTTTTTTGTTTAAAAAAGCTTCACGAGACTAACATTAGTCTGGTTTACTTTTGTTTATCGTTTCCAGGTGAAGAAGGAGACCCCAACTTGTGTAATTTCAAAGATATCGACTTTCTTCCAGTCATGGGCACGACTTCTGAGTTGTCTTCCATGGTCCGACTCAACATTGGTAAAAAACTCTCACTCAATCATGTTTTGTCTGAAAGACCAATTTGCTAAATGTTTTGGGGTTATATTCTTGCATACTTTATGACAAATTTAGCAAACTTTTTATTGAGAAAAACCCTTTCTTTTTTAGGTTTCAGTTACCTCTTTAGCTTTAGTTGTAAATCTCAATGTTTTATTGGGTTGAATCATAAGTTAAATAGGATAATGCCAGAGCTGTGTTGTTAAAAAATGTTGGTGTCTCTTCATGCAGGTGGAAAGAAGTTTTGTACCACCATTGATACTCTAACTAACCGTGAGCCTGACTCAATGCTCGCTGCCATGTTTAGTGGCCGTCATGCTATGTCCCATGAATCCAACACGGTATTATCATGTTACTTGAATTTCATATCATAGGCTTCCACTTAGTTGTAATTGTTTGTCCTTGGATCGGGTTGCCTTTATTTGATGATAAAACCAATAGTTAGTAAGGTAGAGAGACTCTGGTTTTAGCAGCCCATCTTAAGAGGTGTTTTGAAATGTAAGAATCAGTTGAAAAGACATATGCTTTCTTGATTCAATTGTATATGAGTTTGCATATTTGCACTTGTGACGAAGTATATCCACTAAAGTAGTTGGTTTAACTGGTGCAGGGATATGTATTCATAGACAGAGACGGGAAGCACTTCCGACATATCTTGAACTGGCTGCGTGATGGCATTGCTCCTTGTCTGTCAGATCCTGATTGTTCTGAACTTTTGCGTGAGGCAGACTATTATCAGCTTCTAGTAAGCTTAACTGTTCTCATAACTGAAGTCATTTTGTGGAGTACATGACTAGTTTTTAATGTGACTTGCCTTCTCTTCTCTTATTTCAGGGGCTGAAAGAAATATTAAAAGCTTCAAGGAGAGAAACTGGTGAAGTAGAATCTGAACTAACGCGTGTGGATATCATCAAATGTATACAATCTGAAAGAGTCAGGTTCCGAGGAGTTAATCTTTCTGGAATTGATCTTTCTAAGCTGGTAACATTTTCTTACTCTCAGATGCTTGTAGTTGTAGCTGACTTGATAGAACGTATATCACTAATTGACTCTTGATGTTTTTAACCTGGAATTAAAATGAATTTGCGGTTACACTTCTAAGGACATATTTTTGATTCTATCAGTTGGTTGTGTCAGCATGTTATCGTCTTAATCAGTGTTTAGAGACAACTATTCAATATATAAAGTAAGCATGTTTGTCTTTGAACAATGCAGGATCTATCCCTTGTGGATTTCAGCTATGCTTGTCTAAGGAATGTATTTTTCTCTCGTACAAATCTTCAATTAGCCAAATTCCGGGTAAAGTATGCTTGTACCAACTTTGTTTCTGCTGCTTTGGGAGAAGAATATTATTTACCATATCATATGGCAGTTTCCTTGAAGATCTTTTGCTTAATCATTCCTCCTGAATTGCTACTAAAATGCTCAATTTCAAACAGGATGCTGATGCTGAGGGATCCATCTTTCACAATGCTATTTTGCGCGAGTAAGGAATCTTTCAGATCCTCCCATAATATTAGATAATTTATACTTATAACACTTTATCGAAAGAGTTAAAACTCCTATCTTTCCTATAAAAGGTGTGAGTTTACTGGCGCAAATCTTAGAGGAGCGTTGTTAGCTGGTACAAGTCTTCAGAGTGCGAATTTACAAGGTGCATATATTAAGCTTCATTTTGCTTGTTGATGATCTTTTAAACTGTTCTGAAAGGAGATGTTTTACATTATCAAACATAATTTGATTAAAAAAGGTTCTGACTTTTGTGCTGTAGATGCCTGCTTAGTGGACTGTAGCTTCTGTGGAGCAGATCTTCGCTCTGCACACTTGCAGGTGCGTTAAGTGGTCTGTGTAGATATTTAGCTTAGACTTTTCACCATGATTAGAGATTTTCGATTGCTTATATTAAACCTGATCTCCTCTCTAACTGAGAATGGTTGATTCTCTTTCTTGCCTATTAGAATGCAGACCTTACAAATGCCAACTTAGAAGGAGCAAATCTAGAAGGTGCAAATTTGAAGGTAAGCAAATTCTTGTATTGCACAAGTTTCACGCCATATACTCAGTTTGTGCTAACCATTTGGATGAGTTGTGTATGATGAGACCAGATAAGTAGTGATAGTGAGGTTTTAACACATAATAATATCTGGTATAGGGTGCAAAGTTGAGTAATGCCAACCTCAAAGGAGCGAACCTTCAACGAGCTTACTTGAGGCATGTGAATCTGAGAGAAGCGGTAGGTCCAATCAAGAAACATACATGTGCAGATTGATATTGTTTCTTTTATCTTTCT
This sequence comes from Moricandia arvensis, assembly GCA_905132765.1. NCBI lineage: Eukaryota > Viridiplantae > Streptophyta > Magnoliopsida > Brassicales > Brassicaceae > Moricandia > Moricandia arvensis. The sequence continues at coordinate 170,616 of CAJHQP010000446.1, forward strand.
CCTTTTCTATAAGTTTTTGAGTAGAGCTTAAACGGTTAATCCTTGAGATATGTTTGTGTACCAGCACTTGGAAGGGGCAAACCTTGGTGGCGCTAATATGACCGGTGCTATCCGATAATAAACTCCCTTTTGTTCAGACAGACTTGTAAGTCTGGTCTCATATTTATTTGTCACTACTGCTTGTGGACAATGAGTTTATATAGAACTGAACATACACGTCGATCTGAAAGCTTCTTTGTTAAGATATTTAACAATATTTTCTTTTCTGATAAATGTTTTATTCTCTATTATATGTTGCTTGTAAATGATGTCTAGTGTTGTTACCCTAAGAAATTTATAAGAGAATGTGTGGAATAAACAAATTAGCATAGTAAACAAAAATAAGTAACAATTGAAATAATAAAAGGGTTATGTATATAATATCTTCGCTCAGCACTGTAGAGAGAAAAGTAACTAAAGATCGACCATAAGGTCTTGATTCGAGCACAAGTTATCAGAACGATTGGCCACGTGAATCTAGATGGACACAAGTTCAAGCGCACTGATCCTGTAAGGCTGTACTTGAACTCGAATGCCACATCTCCAAACAGTTTCTTGTCTGTCAAGAAACATGTCTTTATGATCAGGTCATGATCGTTTTGTCGGAGATGTATCTCCCGCCTTCTACTCAAGAACGTCTTGTCAGTTATATCTCAGCATAATTCGTCAATTTTAGCAGCTTCCACGGTGGAGGAGTTGAGGTCGAGGTCAACGTTAGCGTAAACGTCAAGGGAAACGATAATTGGTCGTCAGGTCCAGGCATGCAAGGTGCCGAGAAAAGGATTGGTCGTCCTCTAAATTAAGAGAGGTTAACTCCTTTCTAAAGTAGAAGAACGTGGAGGAGTCTGAAGAAAAAATCATGAACGTATCCATAATCACAGTATTAAGAGATGAAATAGCATTAAGTATTCAAAAAAGCATTCAATAGTAAACAGAAGATTTGCAACGAATACATGTAAAAATATATAATAATACAAATACAATGAAAGATCAAGAACTTTGTTGTTCGTTTGTTCTTACTCTTGGTCCGTATATTCTTCTTTTTTTGACAAGTCCGTATATTCTTTTCAAACTTTTTATAGCTGATTCAATCCAAGTCGGCCCATGAGAAATTATTATTGTTGTTGTTGTTGTGTTCGTCGTTTGCCTCGGTTGTGGAATCAGCCGGGAATAGTGAAGCGAATTGATGAACATCACGAACAAGATTGTCATCAGTGACAGCAGATGATTGTCCATTAGAGATCTCTCCACTATCACTTCCCCAGTCAAGAAGCTTAGCTATGTCATCTTGCATTGTGTTCATTTCAAGAGACTCATCTTCCTTTGATTTCAACTCTGCATTTTAGTAAAAGAAAAATTTAAAGTTTACCTGAAGAGAAGTAAAGTTTAGTTTTCTAGAGTTTTGCGGTGTTACTTTACCTTGTAAAGAAGATATGTTTTCAGTGGAATCATATTGTCCGAAACTAACCGAGAAGAAGTTGTCATTGTCGTTGTTGTTGTTGTTGTTGTGGTGGTGGTTTGGAGGAGAAGATGTGACTTGTCTCCGTTTTGGAGGTCGGCTTCCGCTTCCACTGTCTAGAGCCTCAACCTCTTCCATGACATCCTCTAAGAGGCTACAACTTATACTTTGTCTGTGAAGACCTGTATTGTCATGTTTTTCATCGTCTGTGAAGTTGTTGACATTATCAAAAGCATATATATGAGGGGTTTGGTTTGAATGAAGCTCTTGTTTCATGGAGTAAACCGGGTTGGTATGAAAGGAGGTGGAAGAAGAATTAGGAGTGTAATGGGAGTGAAGAAAGCTTGGGGAAGAAGTTGTTCCAGGATATGAAGATGGTGATGGGTTTAATGAGAATGAAGAATAATTGTTGTTAGTGTTATGGTAAGAGTCTGTTGAAACAAGGGAGAATGGTGTGGTTGAAACATGGTTGGTGTAATTGAGAGGAGTATTAGAATTGTTGTAGCGTCTGGCAAGGAGAGAGGAAGGTGGTTGGAGGAGAGGTGGGGGTCTAGGGAAAGTGAAGTTTGTGTTGTTGTTGTTGAAAAGAGGAAGAGTTGGGTATTGGTTGTTATGAAGGGAAGATAATGGAGAGGAAAGTGGCAGTGGAGACGGCCTGGAAGAGAGTTGAGAAGGAGTTTGAGGTGTGGTTGGAGTGTGAGGGCTTAGAGGATGAAGGAGATTAGCGGTTGATGCGTTTGTGGTATGAAAAGTGAAAGATGATGAGGGATTTGCGTTTACTGGTGTTGGAGATGGAAGAGGAGAAGAAGACGGTGTGTTTGACTGTGACGATTGTGGTTGAAAATACATTTGTTGATGTTGATGTTGCTGATGATGATGATGTTGTGGATGTGGATGGAGCTGATGATTAGGGATGATATCTGGAGGATAAAGAGGAAGTCCTTGGCGTTGAAGGCGTTTTAATCTCGTGTTCCAATAGTTTTTGATCTCATTATCTGTTCTTCCAGGTAACTATTTAACAAAAAAATAGAAACAGTTAGTTCTTTTGGGTAATATGATCATCCGTTAATAATGTAAGAAGTTATAAAAATAGATTTCGGTGCTCGAAATATAAAATGCTTTGATACTTTTAATATAGCTTTTTTTGTCAACAATATAGCTTTAATTTTATTAAATTAATGGGCAATGAAATTTAAGGTATTATTTATTAACTCACTTTAAATTTATATTGTTAATAATATTTTAAAGTGAATTTTTTAGTTTTGTATTTTTAACTAAAATATCATATAATTTAAAACAAATGAAGTAATTTATAATAGAGAAACATTAGTTGTTTGTACCTGAGCGGCCATGCGAGCCCATTTATTACCAAGCTGAGCATGAAGCTGGATAATGAGACGTTCTTCATCACCAGTGAAAGAGCCTTTTTTGAGATTAGGTCGGAGATGATTAGCCCAACGGAGACGACAGCTTTTGCCACAGCGAGCAAGGCATGTGTGTTTCTGAAGGGCGTTCCAGTTTCCTTCACCGTTCTCTCTAACATATGCCGCAAGTATCTCATCTTCTGCCGCCGTCCATGGCCCTTTCTTCAGTGCCACTCTTCCTCCTCCTTCTGATAACCCACCGTCCTTCCCTGATCCAACTCCGTACAGGATCATAGGTTTCACTCTGTGTTTCCTCCACCGCTGTAGGGGATATGAGAAAGGTGAGATCAACAGAGTGATCTTCACCCCTCAAACTTGGTCGTGGTGAAAATATTTTCTGATCTTCTTTTATTTACTGTTTTCTCTGTTAGAAATGATGACAAAGAGGGATAAGCAACAAAAGAAGAGAAGAGGTAACTTTTTACGGTGTAAGTTACAACTGGAAAAACAAGAAATAAAAAAAGATTTTATAAATAACATGGAGGGGGGAGATAGAAACTGAGACAGTGTTTGTTTTTCTGGACACAACTCAAAGTCTTTTTAGACAACTCACAAGATTGGTTGTTCCTTTGACTTATGTCTTTCTATTTTAAGCAAATGACATTGGAAAAGTTGACCAACATTATCTCAGATTCTAACCTCTAGATATTGTAGTTTCTGTTTTTTAATTCGTTGTGAAATAATCCATCTCAAAATATTTCGTTTTCAACCCAACGATCAAATATCAGACTCATAAATGTTTCGTGCTCCTACAATAGTACATGTGATTTTTTTTTTTTTGTATTTCTATCTTACAAGTACATTTTTAAATCTATTAAATCCAATATGTATATTTGAAATCTACTAATAAATCATTGTACGATCAACAGTAGTTTTCAATTAATATTTAAAGCTGTAATACCAAATCAGGCTGTCGCGAATGGACATGAACACTATAAGATTGTTTTGCAGGAGAATCAGACGAATGAACACTTTTAAGAATCAAGTTATACATGTACATAATACATACATTTTTTTTTTTTCATTTCATATCAAAGGAGTTGACATACTTGTATATTGTAAACAGTAACAGTTATTGAAAAATGTTCTCATCTTATTTCAGCTTTCTATAGTATCAGAGCCATGTTCATAATATAACTTGACTCCTAATAGACTCTGATGTTCAAATCTAGTGGGAGATCGAAATTCTTGTGTCTGCTTTAACTGGACATGTGAAGTAAAACTCCTTGACTCTGTTGTCTCATGGGTTGTTGTTGTGAACCTTTTGCTAATGCTCGTTTCATTTAATTAGCAAAATCAGAGGATATGTCAAACATTATGTTGTTCATACCAGTCGAGACTCTGCCATTACCTAATCCACCAAGGAACATCCGGTTCGTAGCCATCTGGTTCTTGTAATGTTTAGAAATATGCAGGATTCTAATACCACTGTATCTGATTTCCCTAGGCTTCGGTTTTCTGAAACACAAGTAGAACCAGAACTAGTTCGTTCTGCTAGTGGTGGTAAATCAGTTCTACTTGCTGAGGAATTTTACTTTAAGACTTGACAAAATCTACCGGGAAAGCTCTTCGATATTCATGCTGAGTCATATAATTTAGGTTTCCAACTTGATTAGCAACAAGTAGACGCTAACTTAAGCTTGGAATTGACTTAACTGAATTCATAGTCTTGTTGTCCAAACATTAATATAACCTTCAACAATTAGAAAGTTAAAATTTCATATGTTAGTAGCATGTACGAGATCTATCACTTAACTGATCCGAGCAAAATAATAATAATAACTGGCTAGATCAGTCAGAGAAGTTGTACGCCAATCAGTATGAGATGTCGTCATCAACAATCCCACGTCTTATGACGAATCTACATCTCAATTAATTCCAAAGCACCACCGTATAAGAAATATATTCATAATGTATTTTAATCCGTTGATTAGTATAGTATGTTGATTCATTGATGAATTTAATTAGTGCCGGTGTCTGCAAAATTAATCACTGTTCGATACGAATATTACAGGTAGGCAGTAGTTCTTTGCATATTTATGTGTAACGTGTACATGCATAGACGTAATAATATGTACAATGGAAGTATATAGCATTTGTTGCACAGACTAGACACTAATTGGTCGTTTACGTTAATTAATAGTTTATCTAGATAATGCCACGACCACAAACGTACAGCGTTCTATAATGTAATATTAAAAGTTAGTTTAGGTTGTAATGTCCAATTCTGTGTTACAAAAAGCTAACCGCAAATCTGTGATCTAATGGTTGGCGAACTCTTGTGAGTGAAGCAATTCGGATTTAAAGCAATTTTGCGACACTAAACATGTGTAGCTATATGGATATGAAAACATATTTTACCCAAAAAGAATATCTATTCATTGGATGCAATGCAGTTGGAAATTAGTCTAAACATTTCTATAAATTCCAGATATCTCCAATTTATTTATTTTTTAAATGGTAAAAGTTCAAAAAGTAGTCTCTGTTACAGTATCAATAAATGAATTTTGTGTTTCCAAACGATGAAATTCATCCGTATAACTAAATCCCCTAAATCAATATATCAATGCAAAAACAAAAACTGTTATTATTTGCTAATCGTCTTAAAGAATGATATGTTTGGATAGAATCAAACTGAAACACAGACTGTGTGAAACTTGACTGCCGGATATGCAATTCCTTATATAGATATTGGATATTTAACCGAAAATCAGGCGAAAAACTCATAGTAAGCTGTTTAAGAAGGTACTAAAGGCATGCTTATTGGGGGGGAGGGGGGATTAAGGGTTTTTAACTAAAATAGTGGTGAATTTCACCATTTTCTCTAAGAACCGCTTTTAAAAATTCTTAATTAAGAACTACCTTTTACACTATTTTGTTGGCTCCACTAATATGTGGCGATTCATGATAGATTTGTTTTAGTTTTTTTTAAGAAAAAAGTAAGAAAGAAAATTAAGAACTTCTTGAGGTTTTTAGGGATAAACATGCTTTAATGGACCCCAAAAAGAAGGCGTTAGGTATTCAAAGCGTCGTGTATCTTTAGCTTTACTAAATCTAGTAGTGTGTATACGAGTTAAATAAACAGTAGTAGAAACCGTTGACAAAAAAAAAACAGTAGTAGAAACCACCTATAACCAGCTCTTATTAGTAAAGTCCTCTAGCTGGATATTGTCAGTTTTAGTGGAATTATAGAAAAATGATTCGGTCAAAGTCATGTAATCTTGTGAGATAAAACATAGTATTACAAGTCAAACAAATACTCGTGTCACCGACGTATTTATAGAATTGCAATGTGTAATTGCGTATTTACCAAAAATTTTCTTTTTTTTTGAATAATTTGGTATTTCTCGGCTCCTATCCAAGTAGATTCAAACTGCGGCGAAGATCGAATTATGCCTCGGTTACTGAATGTTGGAAAAATCCAAATGTAAAATTTTATTCCTAGTGACTAAAATTTTTAAATGTACAGTTTAAGAAAAGGTGGCTTTCTCGTTGAATTTCGATAACATCAGTTCAAATGAAAATTAAAGGTAAGAAGAGAGCGTGTTCCATGGATTAAAACAAAGACTGATACCCCAAATCTCTTTTCACATGATAAATTATACAGGTTTCAATATTTATCTTTATTTTACTCAAATAGTTGATAAAGTATATTTTATTTCTATACTGAAATAATTAACTACTTAATAATAATAATCTATATTTATTTGTTTTAATCTGTTTTACACCATATTTATTTTATAATATTTTATATTTAAATTCATTATCATTGTAACTCTATTTTATTTTGACATTTTACTGTTTTTATCCATATTTTATCAAATATTTTTTTTTAATATTATACTTTATATTACATAAATTTATTATTTATAATGTTTCATCTACATTGAAATTTTTAATTATTATATAAAAGTTGAAAATGTTCATAATTACCTATATAATTTTATTTTATTTTTATTTTTGTGGTTTTGTGTCTTCTTTAAAATAAATGTATATAAAAAGTTATAGTATATTTTGTTGATATATCGATTATATTTTTATGTGATATATCGATTATATTTTTATAAATATTTCAAAGTAAAATATTAATATGTTTGTCTTGAACTCCTAAAATGTTAGAACGGCAGTGGATAAGAAGATATTTTAATATCATCGATATGCAGTTATGGTCTTTGTAGCCGTCTGTATTGTTTTTATATATGTGAATGCAGTCAATTAATCATCCAGCCAAATTATTTCCCGCAGTGTCTGCGTCTGAGCGTCTCTGCAGAGTGGGGATTGACTTCGTTGACACGGTGACAAATTGACAGTGACCACCTATCGACTTCCATTGTTAGATCTCTAATTGTCACTGTAAAAAAATTAAGTGTCGAATACGTTTTAAATGTTTCTATTTTCTTAAGGAATTTAATATATGATCTTACCCGATTTTCGTCAATAGTATGAACAGAATGATATTCTTATTTAAGCACCAAATAAATAAAAAGATACTATATTCTTCTTTATTTCATGATTTTATGCAGACATTAGGCTTCAGAAGGACCAACTAGATACTTCTTTGTCAGTCTCCATTTAAGTCACGACGCGTATCGTGTTACACGTCAATATCGATCCCACATTCACATGGCACTTCAGATGATGATAACTAATTAACTCGTTTTGTCAGAGAGAACAAAAACAATATCACTTTCTATATTTAGCGAATTATGTGATATATATTAATGGTAACTTAAAAAATGGTGCGATAACAAAAATTCTGTGATACCCATTATTTTTACCATTTAACTGCTGAATAACTACCGCTATTTGGGTTCAAATTGAGCTAGTCCAGTGATAAAGAGATTACAACTGTAATTGCTGTCGTTTAGATTTAATTCACGCCGGAAAAGACTATTTTCGATGCTTGGAGTTTTCACAAAAAGATGAATTATTTTTTTTACAACGTCGAGTTGATCCAATAGTAAAAAAATTACGACTGTAACTATTGCCATATGAATTCAATTTGCGGTGGAAAAAGTTATTTACGATGTTTGAGTTGTAAAAACACTTTTTATCAAAAAAGAACTGCTGAATAACTGAGTTTTCATTATTGTGTTACAACTTTTTTTTGTAAAAGATATGTCATGGATGGACTTTTCTTCAACCTCAGATACGAAATAAATGGCCATTTTGTGAACAAGGGGACTGTATTCAATATAGAATTAGAAGTGAGTTGGAGATTTGAATTTTAATGAGTTTTAGATGAATCAACTAATTTTATATGGTTTTTGCTAAACTATTTTATGGAATCTCATTTTAAAGCTATGGAATTTGAAAAAAAAAAGAAATTTTATCAAAACATTCTGAAATCTGTATGTAACATTATTATAATTTGACTTAATAATACCAGCCCGTAATACTATGCCAGTTTCGAAAATAAACTTCTCAATATTCAACGCCACTCACAAATGTAACATCGCGCGTTTAAGTTAAGATAACTTTCTAACTCGGTTCATGGAGATGGAAACATCTATCTTTTTTCCTCTATAATCTAACAAATGAATATATGAGTAGAAACATAACGATAAAATCTAAGTTTATAATATAATGAACTTATATCTGACTAATAGGTTTTACTTTTATGTAATACTCGTTAGACGAGGGAATTTTGTTTAACTCATATCATTTTATTCAAGTAAGTAACCAACATGCCAATACCAAGTTACATTAAATATTTGCCGAAAATATATATGCTTTACATAGGATAATGAAGAGGGGGATGATCGTATGGACTAAGATAAATTGAACATCATTTAGTGCAAGAAAATAGCATCCATAAAAATATATTTATTATCTTCGGTTGGAATGATATAAAAGAAAGAGTTAGAAGTTTGACTAGTTAAGCAAAAGAAAAGGGGAAATAACTGAAAATGAGCATGTATCTTTTGATGATACCCAAGACGTGATAGTCTAGTGGTAGTTCCTTGGCCGAGAGGTCAAGGGTTCAAACTCCCTAGACCACGATTTGGGGAGGTGTGTCCAGGGCCGTAAAAGGTACAGACAAAGGCTGACACCGGGCCTAGGTGGTGGGGCGTAAGCCCAACACCTGGTTAATCAAAAAAAATCTTTTGATGATACAAGTAAGAGTGTAAGAATTTTTTTTTTCTTTTTTTTATGTGCAAAAGAACTCCAATCTCTTTTTGTTTCAACATTACTTCGTAAATACTATTTTATTAACACACGATGATAAATTCCCATGAAATAAGTGAAATACTAACTATGAACTAACTTTTACCAGTTTCACAATTTTTTTGAGCAAACCAGTTTCACATTTTCAGATACTCTAAGCGTTTCAAACTAAAAGATTTTTGAGTTTTTTTACAATATTTAGAACTTATTTACAGTTACAAAGTTATATTTATTTAAACTAACTGTTATAGTATTTTTTCTTTGAAAATATTTAGAACTTATTTACAGTTACAAAGTTATCTTTATTTAAACTAACTGTTATAGTAATTTATTTTATTTTATTTTATTTAAATATGAAATAAAATGGGGAAAATAAAAATAGTAATAACTTTTGTAACTTAGTATATAAAGTAATAGTTTTCGCTGTATATAAAAGCCATATAAATATGTGAAAAATAAATAAAAACAGGTGAACATTTGAAAAAGTGAATTATTTTTTTTATAACTAGTTGAACTCAATACCAAATTTTAACAAAAAAAAAAACTAGCTGAACTCAATATAGTTTAGTATATTTTATTCACCTAAATGAATGACAGCATCAACTATGTTACTATGTAAGTTCAAAAAAAAAAAAAAAACTATGTTACTATGTAGACATGTATTTATATCCTGTGCACCTAAAAATTATCCCATACTATGCGAAGATGATATATATAGATAGATAATGCTTTTTTTTTTTGGAAACAAGATAGAAAATGCTTAAAATCAATGTTTTCGGTGCAATATACTGTGTAAAAAATGAAATTGCCATAATAGTCGCAGGATACCATAGATTGATATGATCTGTCTGACAAGGACCACAAAAGAAGCTGCCTCTTTTCTTCATTTTATATTTCCTCTTTTCACATTATCAATCTTTATATTATTTTTCATAATTTTGTAAACATTTCCGTTAAATTCACATCTCTTTTCTCTCTATATAATCCACACAAGGTTTATATCTCTCTTACACCTCCAAGAGCCTTGGAGAAACAAAACCCATATTAAAGAGTTCACCGGGAGAGAAACAACATGCCGACGAACTACACACCGTTCCTCACCATGTTTCTCGTCCTCCTCGGTTTACTCTGGTTCGATTCATTTACCGGTTTAGAAGCAGCGACCGGAAAATTAGCTTCGGTTCCAGGATTATACGTGTTCGGAGATTCATTGGTTGATGCTGGGAACAATAATTACTTAGCAGTCTCTATATCCAAAGCTAATTATCCACATAACGGCGTCGACTTTCCTAACAAGAAAGCCACCGGAAGATTCTGTAACGGCAAGAACGCTGCCGATGCCATCGGTGAGTGTGTTTTTTTTTTCCACCGTGTTACTTTTTTGTTTGTGTATGAAATGAATTTATTAATGTTTGGCATGTTTATGTTCTGTAAGGTCACGATTGGTCTGATATAGATACCGTGACATGCAGGCTACTAAAACAATAAAAGGACGCGAAAATTTACATGTGATCCTAACAATTAGTCACCAATAAGTTTTTTTTTTCTTGAAATAGTTACCAATATGTTTCGAAATTAATTTTTTTTTTACTTTTTGATTAATAATTAGCTGAGAAATTTGGATTACCGTTACCACCGCCGTATCTCTCACTAAAAGGCCCATTTAAAGAGGCAAAGAAAAAATCTGCCGCCGTGACCGGTGTGAATTTTGCTTCAGGGGGAGCCGGAATCTTCAACAGTTCCGACCATAAACTTGTGAGTTCTTTATATACCCCTGATATTATACTTATTTTAAAAATTCTGGAAAAAAAATAAAAGAGTATTGATTCAATGGTCGACATTATTTTCGAACAGAAGTGACAAGTGTCTCCTTTACTATTATCGTCAGGGAATAATTTAATAAAATAGTAGAAATTTACAAATAAATACATAACATGCGATGAGCGTAAATCTAACGCGCACCCTTTATATCACATACCCACGAAATTAGGTTGAAATCTAATGTTTTAAATTTTAATTGTTTAAAATGTTTAAGGGACAAGCTATTCCTTTGTCACACCAAGTGAACCATTGGCTCTCTATTCATCAAGAACTTACGAGTCAGCTTGGACCAGCCGAAGCACAAAGCCATCTATCCAAATCTCTCTTCGCTGTGGTCATTGGCAGTAACGATCTTTTCGACTACTTTGGATCGCTCAAACTTAGACAAGAGGTCAATCCTCAACAATATACACAATCAATGGCTGATGAACTCAAAAAGCAACTGAAGGTAATAGACGCAAGCGTTAGAACATCTAATAACACTTGCGGTTACATTAACAAATACCTAGAAATTGATTGGAATTACTAATTAAAATATTGTATTATAAATAGAGAGTTCATGATACTGGAGCACGTAGATTCCTAGTAATAGGAGTAGCAGAGATTGGTTGCATACCGGGGAAAAGAGCGAAGAACTCGACGGTCCATGAATGCGACGAAGAGGCAAACACGTGGTGCTCTTTGTACAATGAAGCTCTAGTAAAGATGTTGCAACAACTCAAACAAGAGTTACAAAGCTCAATGACTTACTCTTACTTTGACAACTTCAAGTCCTTACATGACATTATCTCCAACCCTGCCCGTTACGGTACGTAAGAAAATGTTTTTTTTTTGGGTATTATATGCCGCAATTATGAGACCTAAACCAAATTAACAAAACGGTTTCTATTTTTGTGATTTTAGGTTTTACTGACGTTACATCAGCGTGTTGTGGAAGTGGGGAATTAAACGCAGAATTTCCTTGTTTACCCCTGTCGAACTTATGTTCAGACAGAACCAAGTATCTCTTCTGGGATCGGTACGGTCATCCCACGGAAGCTGCTGCTAGGACCCTCGTCCATCTTATGTTATCTGATGATTCACAATACTCATCTCCTTTAACTCTCACTCAACTGATCTCTTCATGATCGCTACCGCTTCGTTTTTGAATTATTATAACATCAAATATACATGGATTTGGGAGACTTGAGTTGTAATCAGGTATACAAGCTAAAGTTTGTTAGCAATGAAATAATTATTTATTAACTGACTAGTTTTCATTCAGTTTTTGTTTCCTTTTGTTATGCTCAATGTTCCAAAACGATATACAGACTTACAGAGCCCACCTTAACAAATGTAACGATACACTCCGGTTGTAACCAAATTGGTACATTAGTAATTAGGCAAATCCAAATGGACTCAGAATGCATTAATATGGAACATTTTCTTTTCCTTCAAAAGTATAGGCATGATGCGCCATCTTGTTTGTGGCTTTTTACATTCCATAGGCCAGAATAGCAGCTTATATCGGAAAATCGTTGGACAAGGCGGCTACTCTGGGTTTAGGCCAAAATCTTGTTCAAATTTTCAGGAAGATTACTATGGATTTATGACAAATAAGTTCTTAAAGGTTATTACTGTAACATGATCCATTGCACCATGTATCATTTTAATTCTATTATTAATCTTATAGTTATGAAAATAATACATAAAGTAATAAATATTCTAGACTTTGTATTAGTTACTTATGCTAATACTTAAATATTTAAAATCTATTTAATATTTTTTGTTAAAATAAATTTGGATTTGTTTTATAGATGTTTTCATTTCTACAGATTTTTCTATTAATAAGACTTTTAAAATATCTTTAAAAAATGTCATAATGTTCAAAACCAAAAATTCTATGCAATCAAAAACCTAAATTAAGTCCGAAAATTCTATATAATGCTAAACGTAAAGTCCTCAATCCTTTACGCGTATACATTAAGTAAACACGTCAATAACAATCCCACACTCCCACTACACCTCAAATCATGGAAACTACTCGTTTTGATATAGATAAAAACAAAGAAGCTCTGTTTGATATATATATTAATGTGAGAAATATAATATATATTGTAATATATGCCGTCACAAAATAATCTGCTATATCTATTATGAACAATTTGAATCGTTCACAATTATTTGTAAAATCTGAAACCATGACAAACGAATTAGGGGTATGAAAAGTTATGTTGATGAAGACCTCAATTTTGGTAGGTTCCTTTACTGATCAGACAAATCAATATGAGTATGGACCTAACTCTAAATATTTACGTTTATAACTAATCACCTAGAATCTTTCTAACCGACCAAACTTGATCGGATTAGAGTGAGTTTTTTTTTTTTTAAATCTCTTAAGTTTTACTTTTATATAATTACGCGTTCGAACAGTCTCTCATCGATTTGCTTGACTCTCTTTTCTTTTGAGCAATTGATTGACTCATATCTACATCATTCAATCAAACAAACCAATATAATTTGCATATAAACCATTGACCAATAATTTAAATAAGATAATGGAGAGGGGATGATTCATGATTGTATGGGCTAAGATAAAAAATATGGTGGAAGTTTTTGTGGTGACCATCACAACTTCAGTGCAAGAAAGAACATCCTTCAAGATATTGTTATTATATATGGCTTTGGAATGATAAATAAAATCTAGAGGTTTGACTAGTTAAGCAAAACCATATAACTGAAATGATCATGTATCTCACGATAATTACAACTTGGATCAAACCCAATCTCTCTTCACACGTCTCTCATCTGTATATATACTAGACCAAGTTTTATATATCTTACAACTCCATGAGAAACAAAACCAATTAAAAGAGTTCGTTGGAATAAAAAAAAAAAAAAGAACATGCCGACGAACATAACACCTTCCCTCACCATCTTTCTAATCTTCCTCGGTTTATTTCGGTTTGATTCATTTCCCAGTTTAGAAGCAGCGACCGGAACATTAGGTTCGGTTCCAGGAGTATACGTGTTCGGAGATTCGTTGGTTGATGCTGGAAACAATAATTACTTAGCAATGTCCATATCCAAAGCTAATTATCCATATAACGGCATCGATTTTCCTGGCAGTATAGCCACCGGAAGGTTCTGTAATGGCAAAAATGCCGCTGATGCCATCGGTGAGTTTTATTTTTCTCCGGCGTAATATGTTTTTGTGAGATATGAAACGAAGTTAATAGTTCAATTCTTGCATGTAACGTCAGGCCACGACTGGTTTGAGTTATGCTGGCCATTAAAATAAATATATTCACTAATTAGCTATCAAGAAATGGTTAAACGTTCAAAATCAATACACGTAGTTGTAACTATTAGTTGTCAATATTAATATATAATTAGAAATTGTTGCATTGGTTTGGTATATTTAATTTACAGGAGCATTGACGTGAGTGTTTTTGGGAACTAATATTATTTTCTTCTTTTGATTTGATTAGCTGGAAATTTTAGTTTACCGTTACCGCCGCCGAATTTATCACTCAAAGGCCGATTTAAAGAGAAAGAGAGGAAAGCAGCAGCCTTGACCGGCGTCAATTTTGCTTCCGGCGGAGCTGGCATTTTCAACGGTTCCGATCAACAACTTGTAAGTTATTCTATAAAAATTGAGACAAAGTATTGATTAAGTGGCCAGCTTTTGTTTTTAACGGTGAGCGTACATCGAACACGCGCCCTTCAGATCTTCAGTCTGACGCTCTCCCAACTGAGCTATCCCCGCCATTTGACAATAACTTATTACTTACGTTCTATTAATCTTCAGAGACAATCTATCCCTTTATCAGACCAAGTGAACAATTGGCTAGCTATTCACAACGTACTCACGGATCAGCTTGAACCATCCACAGCAAAAATCCACCTATCCAAATCTCTGTTCTTCGTGGTAATAGGCAGCAACGATATTTTTGACTATTTTGGATTGTTTCAACTTCGACAAAAGACCGATGCTCAAGAATATACACAATCAATGGCTGATAAACTCAAAGAGCAATTGAAGGTAATTAAATACGAAAGTTAGAAAATCTAACATTTGTGTTATTTAATTGGTTAGATACATGAATACCTCCCAAAAATTTATTAACTGAGAAATTATATTGGCAGAGACTTCACGATACTGGAGCACGTAGGTTCCTAATTACTGGTGTAGCACCGATTGGTTGCACACCTGGAGAACGTGCGAAGCACCCGATGCATGAATGCGACGAAGAGCCGAATATGTGGGCTTCTTTGTACAACGAAGCTCTAGTAAACATGCTACAACAACTCAAAGAAGAATTGGGAAGCTCAATGAATTATTCTTACTTCGATAACTTCAAGGCCGTCCATGACATTGTCACCAACCCTGCCCGTTACGGTACGTCGACAATATTTATATTTCGGATATAAAATTTTGTTATCACGACTAACGAAAACTAGGGATAAATCATCCTCGTACCATACTAAAGTGGCGATATTAGAATTAGAAGAAAAACCATAACACATTGTCGCTTCTTTTTTTTGTAACAATACATTGTTATCGCTTTCTAATTTCAGGTTTTGCTGATGTGACATCGGCGTGTTGTGGAATTGGGGAACTAAACGCGGACTTACCTTGTTTACCCCTGTCGAACTTATGTTCAGACAGAAGTAAATATCTCTTCTGGGATCGCTACGGTCATCCCACGGAAGCTGCTGCTCGGACCATCGTCGATCTTATGTTATCTGATGATTCGCAATACTCATCTCCTATTACTCTCACTCAGCTGGTCTCTTCATGATCGACACGACTTCGTTTTGGAATGTTAATTAGATTCATCTAATATAAATGGATTTGGGAGACCTGACTTGTAATCAAGTACACATGATGAATCTGTCAGCAATGAAATGAAATTTATTTATTTACTAATGTTACTATGTTTCTCTCGTTTTTTAAAACAAAGTATATTTAATTCAAGTTTTTAATTGCTCAATGTTCCAAAACTATATACTGCACACCAAATGTAATGTTTTTTTTTTTTGATAAAACCAAGTGTAATGTTACACACTTAGGGCATCTTTATCCCACAACCCCTCTTGTGGGTTCTTAATTTTTTTTTCTTAAATTGTTTTTCTTTTCTGTTTTAAAAAAAATAAATAAATAAACCAATAGCGGGCCGCCACGTGTCAGTGGAGCCCGCAAACAGTGCAAGCAACATGTTCTTATTTGGCAACATTAAACAACGTTTTTTGGTTTAGTGGTGGGTCCTACACTGAAAAAGCAGCTAACAGACCCCTAAAATACTTGGGATAATGGTGCTCTTACACCCCGCTTTATCAGCCTCAACAAATGATTGTAACCAAATTGTTACACTAGTGAAACTCAAATATTAAAATATTTGAAAAACATAGGCATGATCAGCCACATTGTTCTTGGCTAGCTTTGTTGCATTCACTAGGTAATGATAGCAGCTTGAGATAGGAGAAATCGGCGGAAAATACTATAATATCCTGTCTGAAGGTTGTAATACAAGCCATGCTTCAGACTGTTAACAACTTAAAGCCCTGTGACATGCTTCAAAAAAGACCGAACAACAACCTTGTGTTACTTCTTGCGAATGCAAATGATCGCCCAACGCATGCCTGCACCATCGGCTAATTCCAGATACAAGCCATAATATATATATAAAGCAACTTCTTATATTATAAATAGGGAATGCAGCAACGAAATGATGGTGGAAGTATAAGCTGCATCTGCTATAACCTGTGGCGAACCTAGGCGACACAATTGACTCCCCTACTATATGTAAAATGTAATTTCTTACACTATAAGCAGGAGATGAAGCAACGAAAATGACTCCGTGATTTCATGAACTTTTAACCAATCTCACAGCTGAAAAATCGTCATTCACAATCGTTATATCTTGTAGTCCTAAAAAGCTACATGAAAGATTAGGAAAAGTTGTATCATTCCACGATATATTATTTTAATTTTCTTCGGATAGTAAGTAACATGCTGAAACCCCCAAAAAATATGGGTCAATGTATTAACTTATTTGCGAATGTCAATGATATAGAGTAGAAGTATTTAATCATTTGGTCAGCGACTGCTGAATAATTGAATTTTCATGATTGAATGTTTGATACACTTATCCATATGAGTTTATTGAATATTTTTAAATTAGCGGATTCAACAAACAAACAATTTATGTGCAGTGTTGTAATATCATCAACTGAAACAGACCAAAATTAAGCATGGAGATAGATGTTGATTTGAAGATTCATCATATTTTGTTTTATGTTATTTTCAAAAAAAAAATATATATATATATATACAATGTCTTTGTGCATAACTCCACGATATTAGTCTTCTCCAAAAAAAAAAAAAAAAACTCCACGATATTAGGAGTAATATATGTGTTTCTGGCATCATTATTCTGCACGATATGATCTTTAATGTTTCCTCTACAGTTCAATGTAGTAAAATGAAATTGCCCTAAATATTCAGCAAGATATATTTCATTAAAGAACCACATGAGCTGTCTGACAATGGCAACAAAAGAAGCTTCCTCTTCTTCATTTTTATATGGTTACTCTTTTCACATTTATCAATCTTAATTATATTATACTAGTTAACATTTCTCTCCTCTATATAAACCAAACCAAAACTAGTATCTCCCATACAACTCCAAGGGAAAAATTAGTAAAAAGAGTTCGCCGTAAAACAAACTATGCCGGCGAACAACTTGCCGTTCCTCACGGTCTTTCTCCTTTTTCTTGGTTCACTCCGGTTTGATTTAATTCCCGGTTTAGAAGCAGCAACCGGGAAATTAGCTTCGATTCCAGGAGTGTATGTGTTCGGAGATTCGTTAGTTGATGTCGGAAATAACAACTACTTGCCATTTTCCGTAGCCAAAAGTAATTATCCACGTAACGGCATCGATTTTCCTAAGAAGAAAGCCACCGGAAGATTCTGTAACGGCAAAAACTT
The DNA here is from genome assembly GCA_905132765.1 of Moricandia arvensis. Lineage (NCBI taxonomy): Eukaryota > Viridiplantae > Streptophyta > Magnoliopsida > Brassicales > Brassicaceae > Moricandia > Moricandia arvensis. The sequence goes on from CAJHQP010000446.1 coordinate 188,500, forward strand.
CGTCGATGTTATTGGTGAGTTTTGATATGTTATTTTCAGTGTCATTTTTCTATTTTATTCATTTTTTTAATAAAAGTTTTCAAATTAAAAACATAAAGTATTACAAGATAAAACAATGAGTCTTATAGTTGAGTAAAGTTTCATGAATCATATTGAATCCCGACCTATGAATCGATAAAGGTAAAGATTAGAATAACCAATGCAAGTTTCTTATCACTAGATGTTGTTTTTTCATTTGTATTCATTTTCTTCATCCTCCCAAAAGGGACAACGTTTCGAAAACGCATTATTTACAGTGTCCTTTTGGTATGTAAAGAAAAATATCATATAATAAACTTACACATATGAGACGTTGACAACTAAAAAATGAAATAAAGTTACAGTTTTTGCAGCAATTAGCTGTTAGTTATATAATTCAATTATTTCTTAGTGTTACAAAAAAATATATATATAAATAATTCAATATTTTTTGCTATCGATTTTTTGAGTATTTGAATTAGTTTGATTTTTTTTTGTTTTGTTGAATAGCGGAGAAGTTTGGTTTACCATTAACGCCGCCCTACCTCTCCCTAAGAGGTTTTCTAAAGTGGAGAAAGAGACAGTCTGCCGCTGTGACAGGTGTTAACTTTGCCTCCGGCAATGCTGGAATCTTTGATGGCTCTAGCCCATTTCCTGTAAGAAGTTATACATTTACCACGAGCCGTTCAAAAAATAATATATATATATATATATTATATTTTCCACGTTTGAATTAATATATAAAATATAAAAAGTTACAGTTTTTTTCATTATCAAGTATCACCAATTTATTTTTATTTTTTGGACAAATCACTAATTTATCTAAAGTTAAAAAATATATAAAATATTAGCATGTATTACATTTACAACCATTCGATGTTAGTCACTTTTTTAATGTTGTTACAGACTTGTCCACGTCAAACAAAGGAAAATGTTAATAAATTCTTTTCTGCTAAAATGTAAATATTTATTAATGAAAATGATAATTGCTCCTAGTTTGACCAAAAAAAAAAGAAAATGATAATTGCTACAAGTTGCTTAAGTTGCAAAAAGTGGAAAAAGACTTAAGGAACAAACATTAGAAATTAAATTCACTGAACAAATTTTATTGCTAAAAGACATGATCTTTCTCCTCCAAATGTTAATAGATGAACAGAAGTTTAATGTTGGTGACTGAAAAATTAATATACAAACTGTTATAACTAATTTATTTATCAACAAATGGTTTTAAATTTAAAATTTTATCAAAAAAAAAAGGTTTTAAATTGTAAGCTAATGATAAATTCGAATATAACATTTCATAAATTTGATTAGGATGAACACATGACCTTTACATCTTCATTTTAGGTCTCTCCCAACCGACCACAGTGTATTTGTTAATTTGTTTTACTCAATATATCAGGGTCAAACTATTCCTTTATCGAAACAACTGAAACATTGGCTCTGTATACGTAAAGCGCTCACGTGGAAGCTTGGACGATCAAAAACAAAAATTCACCTATCCAAATCTCTATTCGTTATGGTCATAGGCAGCAATGATCTTTTACATTATACTCGATCTTCCCAACTTCAGAAAAAGATTAGTCCTCAACAATATACGCAGTCAGTGGTCGACAGATTCAAAGCGCAATTGAAGGTAACCATAAAAAAAAAACAAGAAAGCTAAATATCAATATTTTTGTTTCTTGATAATTAAATATAAATTTATTCAAAATTTATATTTTAACAGACAATTCAGGAGACTGGACCACGTAGGTTTTTAATACTCGGAGTAGCACCAATCGGTTGCATGCCGAGCAGAAGAGAGAAGAACGCGACGACACATGAATGCAATAAAGAGTCAAACATGTTGGCCACTTTGTTCAACGAAGCTTTAATAAAGATGCTGCAAGAACTCAAAGAAGAGTTGAAAAGCTCAATGGCTTACTCTTACTTTGATATGTTTAAGGCCGTACATGACATTATCTCCAACCCTGCCCATTATGGTACGTTGAGGATTATGCTGTTCAGATCGTTAGTCTCTAGATTAATTGATAAAAAATAGGGAACTGACATCGTTAGAATCACGCATTCCTCACACATATGGGTAACGTACCAAAACAAAAGCCGTGATACATAGAGAACAATAAAAAACATTAGCAAACCAGCTCGAATCAACGTAGTGTCATCTTCTTTTTTTTTTTTTTGATTTTCAGGATTTTCTGACGTGACATCAGCGTGTTGTGGAAGTGGAGAATTAAACGCAGAGTTTCCTTGTTTACCCCTGTCGAACTTATGTTCAGAAAGAACCAAGTATCTCTTCTGGGATCGCTACGGTCATCCCACGGAAGCTGCTGCTAGGACCCTCGTCGATCTTATGTTATCTGATAATTCACAATACTCATCTCCTTTAACTCTCACTCAACTGGTCTCTTCATGATCAATATGCGCGGCTTCGTTTTCTGAAGTTTGGATCATCAAATAGAGATGGATTTTGGAGAATTTTTAATCAAGTATACGGGCTTAATTTGTTAGCAATGATTTTTTTTTTAATTATTAAAGCATTTCTCTTGTTCTTTTTATATTAATTATTAATGTAGTTAGTTTTTCAACAATATTCCAATCCAATATGTAGTGCACCTTAAGAAATGTAATGATACAACTGTGTGATACTGTGGCATCCTGTAACCGAGCCCAAAACAGAAAGGATATACTCAAAAATCTATAGTCCGAGTGAAGGAAACTACTAATTTACATATAAAGTCTAAAATTCGAACTGAATTTTTTTACTTTAGTTCCGAATATAAGTCGTATACTACGGTGGTTTCTAGTATGAGTTCGCCTTACTTTTTGTATAGTCTCTTTTTTTCGTTTCTTAAGCAACAATTATAGACACGTCACATTTACTTTTGTTGCGTTTGTTTGATCTACGACATTAATCTACTAAAATAAGGTTGCTTTTGATTTCTAAATGTATAGTTTTGTTTTAGAATAGTACCTCTGAAGTAGAAAGTAGTTTAAGGGTTTCTTGATGAGAAAGTAACAGAAGATATTGACAAATCGAAAGAAATTAAACTTAATGAGCTGAAACAGAAACTTGATAAACTCGACCTCGCAGGTAAGCAGACGAATCCAAGGCCTATTGGTTCACTGCACTTGAAAAATCAACGAGAAAATCTATGAATCACATAGGAACATGTTTGAAATGATTATATAACCAGATCAATAATAGGAAATATAACACAACTAATTGAAAG